>APFE030912098.1:20704-129029 GCA_000404065.3 Pinus taeda | reverse complement strand
ATAGCTTTTATAATAACATCAACAATGAACTGTGCATCTTTTACCTCTCCTGAGCAGTCTTCCGCCTTGATAAACATTGCTCCTTTGGGGGAAGTGGCAATGATATTTATCAATGGTTTGCGCCTTGTATCTGTCCATCCATCTAAGACTATGGTAACCCCAGAGCTACTCTAGGAAGAACAAATTGGTGATAAAATATCCTCCACAAGCTCCTCATTTTTCAAAAGTTGAGTTCTGATTTTTTCATAGTTGGGCCCCTTGTACCCTTGAGGAGCTTTGTTAATTGCCCTTATCATGTCTTGCCAGTAAGGAAAGCGAACAACATTGAATGGGATACCACATGCATAAATGCACCTAGCCACTCTGGAATCAGTTTCTTCTCTTGCTTGCACATTCACCAATTTAGCAATTCTGCTATCCTGAACTAAAGGGGATGCCCCTCTAGTATTTCTGGGTGTTGGTTGTTCATGTTGTTGAGTGGCACCAGCTCTCTTCTTTCTTGCTTCAACTACAATCCTTGGCTCAATGTTAGATGGAGCTTGAGGAGTAGCTTGAGTAAGCTCACCATGCCTTCTCTTAATAACATCCACCTCATCTTGCTCTTTTTGATATGCCCTCCTTACCAATGGATCTGTTGTTTTTGTGCAACCCATAACCCCCTGTCCTCCATGCAAAAGATGTGCCTTCACTCTTGGGTAGGAGCCCTTGTACGAATTATTGCAAAGATTACATCGCCATTCCCATAAGCCACCACCTCCACATCTTTAAAGCTTCATTACATGCCTCCAAAGAGGATAATATTCAGCCCTTGGGTTGGCCCTGAGGCTTGAACTTGCAGCTGCACTTTGGTTGGAAGCCATTGTTGCAAAAATATATTAAAAAAACAAATCTATAAATAAAAAAACGTTTTTCATATTTTTGGCAGCATAAACCCTCGAAAAATTGAAGAAATAGTAGGAAAAAACTAAGAAAATGAATGTTGCTTACCCAAATTAATTCTTTGTAGCTGAAGCTACACCCCAAAATGCCAGAAAAGACGAGAAATATGACTGTAGCTGAGCCAAAAAGCCAAGAATGTTGTAGCCGGAAACTCTGCACTCCAAATCTGCTGTTGAAATCTCTTTCTCTTGCTGCTCAAATCTCTTGCTCTTGCTGCTGAACTCTACTTTGCTCACTGTTGAAAACACCCTAGCTGAAACCACTGCTCTCTTCCTCTCTTCTCCTTTGCTAAAATCGTCAGTCTCCAAGAGAAACGACTTGCTCAATTGTGTGATGAGAGAATGAGACAAAGGTCACATTTATAACTTGAGAGAGGCATCTAGAAGCAACTGGAAGGCACTTTAGTAACCCAATTAAAAATTAGAAAACAAAATAATAATAATAATAAAATTAAAAAAAGTTCAAACTGCGTGGGGAAACACCGCCGTACGGCCCAGAAACGTGTTTCCGGCCTTACTGGCCACGTTTCCTCCTCAAGAAACAGGCCAGTACGGCCGGAAACATGTTTCTGAGCCATACCATATGGGTTTCCCCATTTCCCTTTCGTTTCCGTACAGAAACAGACCGTCTGTCCACGTTTCCTGCAACTTATATATAAAGTATTCCAACTATCCAAACTTTGTGTGCTTGCAGATCTCGCTATCAGCATATGTTCTCATAATCTATGAGTAGCTTCCAATATTGGTTATGCATGCTGATTTGACATAGAATTGAGCAGATTTTATTAAATGATTTAACAAACATATAGAAGCTAAGGGGGCAGATTTAGTAATGTCCAAAATCTGCTGTAATAAGCATTTCAAATCTATTAAGTATTATATGCTGCGAAAATGTGCCCTAAGGGGACACATTGTTCCATTGTATTTATTTTCTTGGGCTGCTTTGTGTTTTGGGTTGAAAAGAAGTGAAGGATGTGTTATTGTAATTTATATTTTAGATTTAATCCTCAGGCTGACAATTCACAAGAAATAGATCCAAAAAACCAAGAGGTTGAGGTGAAATTTCTGAATTTGCATTGATTGCAAAGGAATTAAAATTTCTACACCCTTTGTAGTGAAAACTGTTGAGAAAATGTAGCTTCAGTCGGTATTTTCATCAATTAAATCAAAGAAGAAAATTTGAATTTATTTTTTTGGTTTATGATCCCACAAGTGTCCAAGTCGACCCCTCCAGGATCAAGTCGGCCTGCCCCAAGAGACACACTTCTTGGCATGGACGAATAACTATATATAGAGCTTATTCACTCTCCTTCAATGCAGATTCAGATTATCTCATGTATCTTTGTTTTGGTGCGAAAATATCTGTGGAACCCTGCGGATCTGTGGTTTATATCTTCTCTGTGATATGCAAAGGGTCTGAGGCATGATTTCTCTATGATATGCTCAGGGTCTGAGGCATGAAAATCTCTGTGATATGCCAAGGCTGTGAGGCATGATATCTTTGTGATATGTGAAGGGTCTGTGGCACATTATCTCTGTGAATAGTGTGAGTTCTGAGGCTGAAGTTTGTCCCTCTTAGAGACATGTGGCAGACCTATTCATGGACAGAATTGAAAGGATCATTGTATTGGATATTGGAGGGCTGGCTTGGCACTTGTGGAGGTCATCTTGCTGGTCAGTATTTTCCTATGTAATCTTGTCAAAGATATTGCTATTTTGATGTACAAAATGGATTGAATTGGACATTCTCTCATAAGGAAAGGTTGTTGGAGTTTTCCCCTTGGAGTGGGGTTTTACCAAGGTAATTTTTGGTGTCTCTTGTTTATTGTCTTACTGTGATCTTTACTGCTCTATAGATCTTAATGTCAATGGTTGAAATTTTCACATATAACTGCTTAATGACTGGAAAATAAGTCAAATTGTATCATTGGAAGTAGATATCAGTTTGAAATTTGCTCTAGTCTAGTATGATACTAGAAAATCAATGTAATGTTCCAAACTAGGAAAAACAGTGACATGCAAAGCACACAATAGAGACAACACCATAAAATTCAAACATTCAGTGCACACCCATAAAAATTCCAGAAATAGCAACCAGCTGAGCCATTTTATTATGATATAGGAGCAATAGTACAACAGTGTGGAAGAGGTGCACCTGGGATTGCCTCAATGGCAAGCGTGACCAAGCCCAAGTGATAAAATGTCAAGCCCATATGGTAGAAACAGCGGCTACAATGATGCCCTGCACTGCCTCAGTGAAACTATGTTGTCTGCTGCAAAGATGTTGCTAGAAACCCCACCTCCTATGCTCAGAAAATTCTACCAAGTTAACCCCCAGTTCTTCAAACAAAACCCACCAAAACCCAGAAAGGGTTTGCCCTAGTTTTGACCCCGGAAATTCAGCCTCTCAAGAGCCACGTCCTCCTCCAACTACTGGAAAGTACGGCCTGCCTATAACTCCAGAAAAAACCCTCCAAAAAGCCTGAGATACTCTTCCCCAAAATTCCTCTTATCTCTCCCAGCAAATACTTGCCCCGCAACTTGACCCACAAGCTCCCACATGTGCCCAATGAGAGGCTTCCGCGCTAGCCCTCGGTGTCGTAAATTGTACTGCTCTCAAGCAGCAAGCTCCTGCTCCCAAACTTCTCCCAAAGGCTAGTGTCTCCCTGAAATCCCTTCGCCAAAATTCTCTTGGCAATTGCACCCCGGAAGATCCCTGAAATAGCTGCCACGTGTTCCCCTCTTGCTTCCTCATGGCATACACACTGGCTGAATGATGGTTGAGTGTTATGCTCTAAATCTCCTCCAGCACTCCTCCAAAATGGTAGAATGGAACCTCACTACGGTGGCATTTGTGGTCCACCGAAGAGAGGGTGAATTCTCTACTTGGAAAACTCGTTGCTAAACAGCAAGTGACCCAACTAAGCAGCTCAAGCAACTAAGATTGAGTTTGATAGACAAAAGATGCCAAATGAGGCTTGTGGGGGCCTCTTTTCCTCATGTGGGTCCCTCCATCTAGCATTTCGACTTTCCCTTCTTGGCCATTCAAACTTTCCTCTAAGGCAAGTGTGTTTCCTCAAGTGGGTAGCCCCCACGCTTTACCAACAAAATATTTCAGCCTCCTTTTCCTCCCTAAGTATTTTCCCAAAAATCTTATGGGTCCCATGGCTTCCAAAATTGTCAAAATTGTAGAACAATGAACCTGTGACAAATTAATTTAGGAAGGGACATTAAAGCCCTCCCCTCCCAAATGTTGTTTGTCCCCAAGCAACTTCAGCATTGGATGTTCACGTATGTGTTCACCCTCCCAAGTGGCATCCTCATCCGGTAAGTTCCTCCAATGCACCAAATACTCTAATAGTCCTTCTTGTCAACTTCCTCTCCCTAGCCTCCAGAATGGCCTCCGGTTCCAGAACTGGATGCCCCTCATCATCCAATGGTGGCAACTCCACAGCTACTGTCACCTGTTGGCCCAACACCTTTTTGAGGCATGAAACATGAAAGACGTTATCGATCTTCCTCCCTGGGGGGAGTTCCAACTCATAAGCCACCTCTCCAACTCTCCAGATCACCCTGTACGGCCCATAAAAACGTGATTGTAGCTTCTCGGCCCCTTTCTGCTTCAAAGTGGACTGGCAATATGGCTATAATCATGAGTAAACCAAGTCCCTCTCCTCAAACTACCTCTCAATCCGGTGCCTATCTACATACATCTTCTGTTGGTTTTGAGTTGTCAATAAGTTATCCTTGAGAGCCTTGAGGATGTCTTGGCTCTCTTGGATCCAATCTTTGGCCTTTGGGACCTTGCTGTCTCCAAAAACAATGTCAGCAAAAGACAAGGCATCATATCCATACAAGGCACGAAAGGGTGACATACCGATGGACATGTGGTGGGTGGTTTTGTAGCAGTACTCGCCTAGATGTAGCCACCCATTCCATGCTCTCTGATGCGCTACGTGGAGAATCCTCTCCTTCAACTGCGAACCAGACACCAAGAATATATGCCCCTTGTAGTAAATGACCTCAGCCATCACCCTACAGTGCTTATCAGTGTGAATGCCCTCCAATCCTTAGAGTACTCCACCAACAACTACCCCTTCCAGTCATGGAAAATTCGCATGAGTGAAAGTGTCGCGGGTCTCCTAGATAATGCATCTGCCACTATGTTGTGCTTTCCCTTCACATACTCAAAGTCAAAATCGTAGGGTTGCACCTTGTTGACCCACCTTTGCTCCCTGTCATTGAGGCCCTGCTACCCCATCAAATGGCAAAGACTATTGTTGTCCATCTTCACCCGAAATCTGTTGCCCACTAGGTACTATCAGAATTTGACCAACGCATGCATGATGGCCAACATCTCCTTGTCTAAATAGAGTACGAACTCTCATGTGGGAGGTGTTTCCAGCTCTCAAAAGAAATGGGTGCCCATTTTGAGCCAATACTGCGCCAACACCCTCGCCCAATGCATCACACTCCAATGTGAATGGTTGTGTGAAATTCAGAAGTGCCAACACTAGGCAACTGCTCATCACCTCCTTGAGGCAATCAAATGTTGACTTTGCTTTGTTTGTCCATGTGAAAGCACCCTTTTTTGTCAAATCTATGAGGGGAGCTACTAGCTATGAGAAGCCCTTCACAAACTTCTAGTTGTAGGTGCATATGCCTATGAATCCCCTTAGCTCGGTCACATTCCGGGGATCAGGCCAATCCCGGATAGCCCTAATCTTCTCCTCGTGCACCCTCACTCCATCTGTGCCAATGATGTGTCCCAAGTAGAGCATCTCTGTCAACCCAAACTCACTTTTGGATAACTTGGCATAAAACTGTTGCTCCTCTAAAATACGTAGCACCACCTCAAAGTGTTGCAAATGCTCCTCCCATGTGCAATTGTAAATCAGGATATCGTCGAAGAATACCAACACAAACTTCCGCAACTACCCACGGAATACATGGTTCATGCATGACTGGAAAGTGGCAGGTGCGTTGGTCAGCCCGAAAGGCATGACTAAGAACTCAAAGTGCCCATAGTGGCACCTAAAAGCCATCTTAGGGATGTCCTGATCCCTCACCCTGATCTAGTGGTACCCCGAGCACAAATTTATCTTAGAGAAGTACTTGGCTCCTCTAAGCTCATCCTTCAACTCATCAATGCGCGAAAGCTGTTCTTCAATGTCTTCTTGTTGAGCACCCTGTAATCAATGCACATACGCAGGGTCCCATCCTTCTTCTTCACCAGTACTACCGATGAAGCGAAGGGACTAGAATTCGGCCTAATATGCCCCAATGCTAGCAACTCCTTGATAGCCCACACTATCTCGTCCTTGTAGGCCTTAGGATGCCTATAAGGAGTGGTGATGACCGCCTGCACCCCATGTTCTAACTCAATGGTGTGCTCAAAACCCTTGTCAGGTGGCTGCCCTGGTGGTATGTCCCCAAACACTACTGAGTACCTGTCTAAAATGGTCTGTATGTCTAGGTGGGGTGGCTTGTGCTGTCTCCCAACCTCCAAAATCCTCAGCTCCACTGCCCATGCTATGTCCCCATGCCTCAAGTCGGCCTCCATCCTGTGCGCTGAAACTGTCTGTGGAGTGTATGAATGCATACTCCGAAGTACCACCAACTTGCCATCCAGCCCTGTGAACTCCATCTCCAGTTTCCTTGAGTTAGTGGTGACCCGGCCAAGGGAGTAGAGCCGTTGGACACCCATCACCACGTTGGTGTCCAGCACATCCACAACGAAGAAATGAACTATCACCGAATAGTTCCCCATGGTCATTGTCAATGTGGGAACATATCGATTGCATTGCATAATCCTCTCCCTTGGCACCAAGACCGAGAATCCCTCGAACTCCTCTGTAGTGATGCCCCTCCTTTGGACCATCTAGCATCTATGAAATTGTGGGTCGCCCCATTGTCTACTAGGACTAAGACACGTTGTCCCTGTACTGTGCCTCGTATCCTCAAAGTCAAAAACTTGGGAACTCCATGCAAAGAAGCAAGGACTCCCCCAGTAGGTGCGAAAGATGCTCCCTCGGATGGTGGTGGTGGTGGTGGTCCCCTCTCTGCCTAACCCTCGCTATCTCCCCCGCCAAACTCCAACTCTGCATCGTCCTCCTGGTCACTATCCAAGAAGACCTTGACATATTGGGCCTTTCCGGCTGTGCACCGGTGGCCTAGTGCCCATGGCTCCCGACATGTAAAGCATCCCACTACCCACGTCCCTGGGTTGCTCGTTGTGGTGTGGGTCCGGTGTCACCTCCCTTCTGTGGGTAGGGAGTTCGTGAGGGAAAAGATGCCCTGGTCTTGGGGATTGCCCCCTGCAAGTCTCTAGCACAAGTCACCGCCTCCTGCAAGGTCGAGGGCCTGTGTGACTTCACCAGTCCACACAATAGCTCCAGCAACCCCTCTATGAAAGTGTACACCCTCCTAGCCTCGGATAGGTCTGGCACCATAACTGAGACCCTCAAAAACTCTGATATATAATGCTCCGGTTGGCCGGTCTATCTAAGTTGGGTCAATTCTCTAAAGTGAGCCTTCGGATCCCTCCTATCAAATCGCTCCACCACTCTCTATGTGAAGTCCTCCTAAGAAGTCATGCTAGCATGCCCCAATGTCGAAAAGCCATGAAACCACCACTCATGCGCTTCCCCCTCCAGGTGTAGGGTAGCCATTTTGATGGCTTCCACCTCCGTCATCCAATTAAGCTAGAAATAAGTATCCAACTTCTCCACCCAAGCTCAACTTGTGCATTTCGTAGAACCATCATACGTGGGGAATTACATTCTCCCAATGGAACGTTGTAGCTCTGAGTTTTGTGAACTTGGTCCCCCATTATATCCGCCCTTCTCGTTTTGTTTGAGTTGACAATAGTCTCTAAATGGCAGGGCTGCTTTGAAATCTTCCCCCATGGCTTGCCATTCCCTGAAGAAATCTCCCATATGGGCATCTGATCATCCGATCCTCCATGCTCACTGGGTGTTGATGGTAAGAAAGCAAGCAGTGTGGTTCTGGATGGCCCACTAAAGGCTGGTGGGTGAGTGGCTAGTGAAGAGTGGTCATACTGCTATGAGGCTCCTGAAGTCTCCCCAAATAGGAACTCACAATGGAGGCCCTTGTCCCTATTTTGTTGTTTGATTTCCTCCAGCATATCTTTTTGTTCCCTAGCCAAGTCATTCAAGGCCTTCAAGAGGCTATCGAATGTTACTTCTTCCTTACTCCTTGCTTCCCCCAACTCTACTACAGCTATTGTCTTCCCAAGTGCCTCCAAATCAAGTGCAATCTCCAACTCCCTTTCCCTACTCTTGTACCTCTACCTCCGGTAAGTGATGTTCTGCATGTCCTCCTCGTTCATAGGAAAATCTCCCATGGCTGAGTCAAGATCTAAGCTCTGATACCACTGTAATTTTGCAAACTAGTAAAAATAGTGATATGCAAAGCAAACAATAGAGACAACACCATAAAATTCAAGCATTTAGTGCACACCTAGAAATAACAACCAATTGAACCATTTTATTATGATATGGGAGCAATAGTACAATAGTGTGGAAGAGGTGCACCTGGGCTTGCCTCAATGGCAAGTGTGACCAAGTCCAGGTTATAAAATGTCAAGCCCAGATCGTAGAAACAGCTGCTACAGTGATGCCTGCTAGAAACCCCACCTCTTGTGCTTAGAAAATTCTACCAAATTAACCCCCAGCTCCTCAAATAAGAGCCACCAAAATCCAGAAAGGGTTTGGCTTGGTTTTGACCCCGGAAATTTAACCTCCCAAGAGCCATGTCCTCCTCCAACTACTGGAAAGTACGGCCTACCTGTAACTCTAGAAAAGGCCTTCCAAAACACTCCAAAAAGGCTAACATGCTCTTCCCCAAAATTCCCCTTATCTCTCCCAGCAAATACTTGCCCCACAACTTGACCCACAAGCTCTTACGTGTGCCCAGTGAGAGGCTTTTGCATTGGCCTTGGGTGTTCTAAATCATACTTTTCTCAAGCAACAAGCTCCTACTCCCAAACTTCTCCCAAAGGCTAGTGTCTCCTTGAAATCCCTTCACCAAAATTCTCCCAACAATTGCACTACGAAAGATCCCTGAAATAGCTCCCACGTGTTCCCCTCCTGCATCCTCCTGGAGTATGCACTCGATGAATGATGGCCGAGTGTTATGCTCTTGATCTCTTCCGACACTCCTCAAAAATAGTAGAATGGAACCTCACTAAGGTAGCACTCGTGGTCCATCGAAGAGAGGATGAGTTTTCCGCTTGGAAAACTCGTTGCTAAACAGCGAGTGACCCAATTAAGCAGCTCGAGCAACTAAGATTGAGTTCGATAGACAAAAAATGCCAAATGAGGTTGAGCCTCTTCTATTTATAATTTGTGGGCCTCTTTTCCCCATCTGGGTCCCTCCATCTAGCATTTTGACTTTCCCTTCTTGGCCATTCAAACTTTCCTCTAAGGCAAGTGTGTGTTTCCTCATATGGGTGGCCCCCACGCTTTACCAACAACATATTTCGGCCTCCTTTTCCTTCCTAAGTCTTTTCCCAAAAATCTTATGGGTCCCATGGCTTCCAAAATTGCTAAAATTGTAGAACAATGAGCCTGTGACAAATTAATTTAGGAAGGGACATTACAATCAACATGGTATCAGAGCAAATGATTGAAGAGCAAGAGGAGCCATCCAAATTTTGTAAAGGAAATATAAACCTCTCTATAATTTAAGACTTATTCTGAGTTCCATATCTCTGTGGAAAAGTGATAAAGTCCAAACCTACAAGTGACAAGCCCGAGCTCAATATCCTTGTGGAAAGATGTCAAAGTCTAACCCTATATCTCTTTGGAATTCTGAGCTATCATCTTTATATAGAAGCTCAGGGCATTATTTCAATGAAGTCCAAGGTTGTCCAATCTGTAATTATATCTTTATAAAACAATTTGAGGTTCGAGTTCACTATGGAAAACGAGTTTCTAATTTTTGTCAAGTCTAAGCCTGAGGGTAGAACAAGCTTGAGTTCTTCTCTTGGAAGGTTCGATCATACTATCTATGAAATTTTGAACCTATTCTCGACGGCAATATGAAGTCATTTGTGGAAACCCGTAAGTATATCTTGTTAGTTTTTTATTGTTTTTGGTAGCATTAGACAAGTGTTCTAGTCTCGATTTGTGTCAAAGAGGCTAAGGAACTCGAGATCTCCGAAACCCAGAAAAGGTTTCCTGAGATAAGCTTGTGAAACGCCTTAATTAAATCAATTAGCCATCATTTAAATATTTCCTAAGTCTAACTTAGGAAAAGTGGTTAATTACAGTGAATTAATTAAGGATATCGACTTATGCTCTAGAGATTTCCAGAAAATGACTTGGATAAAGTCTAAAATGATCTTAGTCGTTGATGAGGATCTAATCATGGTCATTGAAGCTCCAGCGAGAGATTATAAGAGCAAGTCGATGGGATGGAGAGAGACATAAGAGGGGAGAGAGTTACCTTGGCAGATCGAGTTATCTAGTTGTCATGATTCAGCAAGGAAATGAGTTCGAGCCAAAGAAGGAGAGCATTAGTGATTGAGGGAGCAGCAGAGGAGAATTCTGGAGAGTTTCCCAACAGTTTTTCAATGTTGGAGAGGCAGGAAAAGGGAGGTCGAAATATTATGCAGAGAAAGTCGTCCAAGTAGTGCGAGTTAGCCATTCCAACAGAGAGAGTTGCTAGGAAGGGTTCATTTCAGTTGTCGGAGGTCAGATTTGAGTCCAAAAGGCAGAGCCAAAATTTTCCAGAGGCAAAGGGAGGCTAGATGGACCAGTAGGAAGCAGATCCAGGGCCATACGACTTGCATCAGGCCAACAATGCAAGCGGCAAGACGACAGTGCAAGCACGCCAGAGGGAGGCCGAATTATTTTTTGTAGAGGGAAAATTTTCTCCTAATTATTTTGGCCAGATTGTTTATTGGTGGATCAGCAGTTAGGCATCCAAGTTATTGCACTCGGAAATTTGTTGCATCATAATAAAATAAACCCTCATCTGCGGCACCGGTTTACCCTTCGAGGTTTTTTCAGGGACATTAATCCAAAAACATTGGTGTCGATTTTTATGTGTGCATCTATTTCTTAGGTCCTGATTTAATTTTCCGCATTTTATTTTTATGGTGAAGATTGCAATTGTGAATTATTCGTTAATTGTCGTAAACAATTAAACTATTAATAGTTAGGAGAATAATATACAGTTGCAAATGAGGAATTTTCACATGGAATCAGAGCATCAAAGATCAGATCGGAGGGTCTAAGGCGAAAGATCAAGAGATCGTGCAGTTTCTGAGGGAGATCTAAAGCACAAAATTCAGATCTGTGCAAGCCATCCAAGCAGTGTGAATTGTTGGGCAGGAAAATCGATTTCCAAAAGCAAGGTGCAAGAAAAGTTTGATTTTCCCATACCAGAATTCCAGCATGCAATGGATTTGTCAAGAAGCAGTTCTAATGGGCGAATTGGTTGATTCGTTGAGTAGATTTGGGCACAAAAGTTTTGCAGCAAGAGTTTCAGCTATAAATTTGCGCAGGGACAGGAAGAGAAAAGCATACTAAAGAGGGAATTTTCATAAATTCTAAGAGGGTTTCCAATTCCAGTTTTCAGGAGGAGATCCAATACTTCCAGTAGCAGTAGGTCAAAGTAGGCAAATTAATTTTCCAGTTTGAGTTGCAGAGGTTACAGTTTGTGTGCCAGTTCCCAGAGAAGGACATCCAGAAGGCAGAGCGAGTAGCCTCAATGAGCAGTTGAAGGCAGTATATTAGTCGGAGAAGGACATCCAAAGGCAGATTTGCGCATTCCTCAGGGAGGGCAAGTGGCAGAGGGAAGGTCGACCAAGAAGGAGAAGAAAATTTACAGATCCAGCCTCTAGTTTATTTGAGTTTTGCACAGATGGTCGCAGCAGGTCTCAAAGATCATGATAGACTTGACGAAGCTTCTAACTTTTGTGTATAGAAGGCCAAGATGCGATCCCTATTGGATGAGCATGATCTGAAGGAGTTCGTCACAGCAGTTGTAGCTGAACCGGCAGATCCTATCCAATTTCTTGATTACAAGGACATGACCAAAGCTAAGAGAATGGTCCTAGACGAGGTCCAGGATCATATCCTCCCGCATATTGTAGAGAAGAATACAGCAAAGGACATATGGGAGGCTATTGTGAAGCTATACTAGGATCCATCAAATAATCATAAGACGATTCTCAAGGAGAAGATGAGGACCACAAAAATGCAGAAGGGTGAAGGCGTAATGTCCTATCTCGCCAAAATTCAGAATGTTCGAGATGAGCTAGCAGTTGTAGGAAAGAACCCTAATGACAAAGAACTTTTGCGAGTTGCTATAAACGGTTTTTCCAAGAGTGAGCAACTTCCGTTCATGGGATTATTGGACGAGATAAATTGTCAGATTGTGAATGCCTATGGAGTGACTTCACTCAAGATGAGCTAAGGCTCAGTCTTGTTTAGGCTACTACCAGCAATAGTAGTAGAGTATCGAAGGTTGAGAATGATGAGGAGAATTTAGCCCTTGCTAGTAAATGAAAGGCAAAGAAAAGCCCCAGTTAGGGACAAAGCTCAAAGGGAGGTGAGAAGAAGAAGAAGGACATGTCGACGGTCAAATGCTTGAGATACTGAGTATCTACCGATGTGTCTCCAAATGATCCTCAAGTCTTCTCTTATACTTTTCCTGTTGATGAATCAACAGCCGAGATTAAGTCTCTAATCAACAGCTAAGATTAAAACAGACTTGATCCTCATCTCTTAGAAGCCTCTAACCCTTATCTTTATTAATACCCATTAATATTTTTATTTTCCTAAGTTTAGACTTAGGAACTTATTAAAAATATTAATTATTTTAATAATTCCTCATCTGGGTGGAATTTATCCAAACGATTTTTGGGTCTTGGAGATCTCATGTGCCTTAACCTCTCCACCAAATTTCAAGGCTAGAGCACATCCAATGCTACCAAAATCAACACTTCCTCTTAGCGAGGAATGAGCTCTAGCAATGCTTCACCATAGAAGCATCACACTAATCCTCCACATCGGTCTTATGTGCTGATGCTTGCCCTGCAGCCCCACATCCATTGCATTGTTGCTTCCTCAACCGCTGCCCATGACACTGCCACTGCGACATCTGTACTGCAGCTCCCTCTCAACATGTTGCATCATGCTACCCATAGCACTACCACTGCTAATTGTTGCACTGCAACTCCCGATACTTATCCATTTCTACCACTGAAATGGATTCTTCACCATCCCCATCTTCTCCCTGAAATAAACAAACTTTGTTCTTCCTAGAGCCTTGGTGAGGATGTCTACCACCTGTTCTCCTGTAGGAGTGTACCTCAACTGTACAGCCCCTTGTTGGACACAGTCTCTAACAAAGTGACACCTGATATCAATGTGCTTCAACCGATCATGAAATACTAGATTCTCGGAGAGCTTGATGCAACTCTGATTATCACACAAAATCTTGGTCGCTTCCATCCTTCCCCTAAATAGATTCACAAGCAATTTCCTAAGTCATATGGCTTTGCACAAAGTTGTGCTAGCTGCCATATATTCTGCTTCCGCTGACCTCAAAGCCATGGATTTTTGTTTCCTACTACACCAAGAGGTCATTCCTGATCCAATGGTGAAACAGTACCTAGTAGTATTTTTCTTATCTACTTAACTTCCAGCGCAATCTGCATCAGTGAACCCACTCAGCCTGATGTCATTGCCTTGGGTATACAATAGTCCATGTTCCACTGCTCCTTGTATATACCTAAGAACATGTTTGGCTACTAGCCTGCCGCCCGGTGCGCCCTCTTGGGTTCCACCATGCACTGAATGAGGGTGTTGACAACGTAACAAATGTCTGGCCTAGCATTGACCAAATACATCAGGGACCCCATAAGCTGCCTATACAAGGTGGGATCAACGTATTTATCTTCTGATGCATCAACCTTCTTCTAGTTGGTGATCACTGGAGTAGCCATAGGTGTACAGTCCTACATCCTGAATCTCTTCAAGATCTTTGTGGCATATCTCCCTTGTCCAAGGAAGATCTTACCCTTCTACTGCCAAACTTCCAACCCCGGGAAATAATGCATCTATCCCAAATCCTTCATGTCGAATTTTGTGGCTAGGTTCTTTATGCAATCTTTGATGAGCTTGGATAATCCTGGCAGGAAAAGATCATCCACATATAACACTAGGATTACAGGCTCATTCTCTACAATAAGATAGTAGAGATTAAGATCTGCGTCACTCTTGACGAACCCCATCTTCTGCAAGTAGCCATCAATTTGACCATACCATGATCTAAATGTCTGTTTAAGCCCATACAAGGCTTTATTTAATCTGCATACATGAGATTTCTTCTCATGTGTCTCAAAATCCTCTGGTTGTTCAATGTATACTTCTTCTTCTATCACCCCGTTCAAGAATGTCGTCTTGACATCCATTTGGTGAATCTTCCACCCCATCTGTGCTACAAAGGATATCATGGTTCTAATAGAAGTATACCTGGCTACTAAGGCAAAGGTTTCTTCGTAGTCTATCCATTCCTTCTGAGCAGACTCCTTAGCCACAAACCTGGCTTTGTATTTCTCCACACTACTGCCTGCAGCATATTTGACTTTGTAGATCCATCTCGAACCTACCATTGACCTATCCTGGGGCCTAGGAACCACTTCCCAGACATCATTAACCATTATAGAACTGTATTCCTCCACCATAGCATCTACCCATACTTGATGGTGAATGGCCTCCTAAAAACTACAGGGTTCCCCAACCTCAGCTACTAGGGTCGGGTATTTGTCTGGCTATCTTCGCTCCCTTCTATCATTCCTAGGTGCACCAATGAAGTCCTCTACATCCCGTAGAATCTGTCGAAGTTCCCTGCTCGTTCTTCCACTAGTAGTGGGTACATCTATCTGCTCTTCCTTTTCCTAATTTTTCCTCCTGTTCTGAAGCTTTGCCTTTAGGAGAATTGTTGGTACTAGTTTCTGTTGGTCGAAGTGGTTGGACCAACGGATCGTCTTTTGACTGCTCCTCGGAAGGCATTTCTCAGGATTTCCTGAAAGCTTTGTCATCCATGAACTTTACATCCCGTTGAACTACTAACTCACTACTTCCTGGAAGATAGACTCTATATGCCTTAGCATTCTCGCTATATCCCACAAGATATCCTTTCTCAGTAGTTTGATCTGATTTCTTTCTCTTTTCTTCGAGTATATGGCAATACACCAAACTCCCAAATATCCTGAAATGACTGACTTCAGGTGTCTTCCCGGTGACAACCCTTTCCAGAGTGATTTGCCCAATGCCCTATGTGGAGCCCTGTTCTGGACATAAACTGTCGTGTTGCATGCTTCTGCCCACAAGAATTTGGGCATATCCTAATCATACAGCATTGCCCTAGTTGCTTCCACAATAGTCCTGTTTTTCCTTTCTGCTACTCCATTCTGCTCCGGATTCTACGGAGTTGTCCACTCCCTTCTGATGCCTTCCCTAACGCAAAAATCGATGAAGTCCTTGTCAACGCACTCACCACCATTGCCTGAGCACAACACTTTTATCTTTTCTCCTATCAAATTCTCTACTAGAACCTTCTTTGAATCGACAAAAAACCTCATCCTTGGTTTTCAAAAAGTAGATCCAAGTCTTCCTAGAATGGTCATCGATGAAAGTGACGAAGTATTCGGCACCACTAAGAGATTTTGTGGACATAGGTCCGCAAATGTCTGAGTGTATCAATCTTAGAACACTCTTACTCTATTGTTACTTCTGGAAAACGCTGCTTTGGCATACTTGCCTAGAGCGCACCCTCTACATACATCATCTCATTTTGTACTTAATTCTGGAATACCTGATACTGTTTTCCTAAGAATTCTCAAAACCCCATGGTGTAAGTGTCCCATCCTCCTGTGCCATAGTTCATTCAAATCTTTATCTCATTGTTGCTTATTAGTGCCATTGGAGATTCTAGCTGTAATCTATACAACCTGTTATTTCTGATTCCAATCTGAGCCTTCCTTTTCCAACTCGGGTGTTTGACATATACTTTCTCCCTAATGAAGAAAACGTCATAGCCCTTGTTTTGAAGTTGAGATACGGATAGTAAGTTCATCCCCAATCTTGGCACATGCAGCACATTAGTTGCTCGAAGCCGCTCTCCTGCTTCGGTTTGAAAGACTACAGTACCTCTTCCTACGGGGTACACTTTGCCTTGTTTCCCATGGTGATTTGAAAATTCAGACTTTCTTCCTGATAATCTGAAAAACATTCTCAAATTCCTATCATATGCTAAGAAGCTCCACTATCTATATATCAAACCTCAGAGGAGGCAAAGCTTGTTAGGCAAGTGACTTCTTCCAATCTGGAAGCTAACATAGAATAATCTTGATCCATGTCCCTTGTGCTTTCTTCTGGAAATCTACATGAGTCCCTTTGAGTTGATGCCTCTACATCATGCTCTTGACCCATAGCTGATTCTTCTCCCCAGTTGCCGAATCTCTGCTCTGATACCATGTGAAAATTTCTAACCTGAAATTCTACTGCAACAATTGATTTATTTCACCTACTTATTCTTCACAATAAGTTATTTATGAAATCCCTTTAGCAAACATTAAAATAAATTCTACTGCAATTATCACATAATTACAGAGAGAAAAAAAGCACAAGAACCAATCACATCAACACAGTGCTTTTTGGACAATTGTCCTTGGAAAACCCCAATGTGGGAAAACTAGTGCAGCAAATGAGGGTTTTATTAATCTTCAGCAACAATCGCTTTACAAGGAATGATTTTACAAAGAATCTGAGAGAAAACACCTAAGAATTTCCCTTGGAAACTTTCTGACACCCTGGAGATCCTTCTCCTACTTCAGCGTCACCTATGCGTCACTTTGCGTGGTTCTGCATCCCTCTGCGTTGGCCTGCGTAAGAGTTGCATCTCCCCTAGACAGCGTCTCCCTTTGCGTTGTCTCTCAATACCCGTGTCACCTCCTCCTCAGTTACTGACTGTTGTTGATGCCCTCCTCTTCCTTCGCCCTGCAACTCTCCCTCTGAAATCGATCTCCTTCTCTTTGAGAATCGATTTTCCTTGAGATACTGAGTATCTGTCGATGTGTCTCCAAATGATCCTAAAGTCTTCTCTTATACTTTTCCTATTGATGAATCAATAGCCGAGATTAAGTCTCTAATCAATGGCTAAAAGATTAAACCAGACTTGGTCCTCGTCTCTTAGAAGCTTCTCACCCTTCTCTTTATTAATACCCATCAATATTTTTATTTTCCTAAGTTTAAACTTAGGAACCTATTAAAAATATTAATTATTTTAATAATTCGTCATCCGGTTGGAATTTCTCCAAACGATTTATGGGTCTTGAAGATCTCATGTGCCTTAGCCTCTCCACCAAATTTCAAGGCTAGAGCACATCTGATGCTACCAAAAATAAACACTAGAGGGGCGCAAAGACAATTGGGCGCAAACAGATACTCAATAGACAAAACAAAGCTAGTTGCAATGAAAGACTCAAGAGACAGTTGTAGAAACTAGTTGCAGGGACAGTAGATCAATTCTCAGTTGCTGCAACAGCAGCAGCATGAAATCAGATGCAGCGCAGGCAGTGTTGGAAATGGTGCAGGGAGGCACAGTGCAGCGTCAGCAACAGCGCAGATGCAGAGTGGTTTAGCGACAGGGTTAGTAGGCGATCAAAGTATGCGTAGTGGCTTGGTGTACAATGACAGTACGTTGCAAATGTCAAACACCAACAACGTGATTCGACTATAGAGGTCTAGTATGTTGGAGAGAGATAACACCTACCTCACTAAGAGGGAGTGTTAGTTTTTTATTGTTTTTGGTAGCATCAAGCAGATGTTCTAGTCTCGATTTGTATCGACGAGGCTAAGGAACATGAGATCTCCAAACCCTAGAAAAGGTTTCGAGAGATAAGCTTGTGAAATGCCTTAATTAAATTAATTAGCCATCATTTAAATATTTCGTAAGTCTAACTTAGGAAAAGTGGTTAATTTAAATTGAATTAAATTAGATCGACTTATGCTTTAGAGATGAAGGCAACAGAATAGTCTGAGGAGGACAGAGCGGAAGGCACGAAGGCGAACAACAAGGGTTTCAGCGAGTTGCAGGCAGGGTTTCGCATGGAGGGTCGCAGAGGAGGGAGTGCCACTCCCTCCTACAAGGAGGTCGTTGCTAGTAGAGGTAAGAAACCTCTAGAAAATGCTAGAGGAACTTCGGAGAAAGGGAAACGAAATAGGGAAGATGAGATAGTAGGAGCCAAAATTAAGGAAAACAATGGCACAAAGAACAAGGAGGAAGAAGACAAAAAACAAGGGGCTAAAGACAAAAAGCAAAAGGGACCCTACAAACCCAAAGCTGAGATCACACCCAGAGTTATTTTAAATGATCCTGCTCTACAAGCGCACAGGGATCACATGCGGACATATGCTATTATCTGTAAGTTTATGGGACTATGGCCCAATAAAAAAGCATTACAAACATGGATCAAATATCACTGGAAAACTAAAGGGAGCACTGACCTACATCTTGGGTTAAAGGGATTTTCACTGTGGTGTTCACGAACATTGAAGACAAGGGCAGAGTATTTGAAGGAGGACCCTACTTCTATGCAACAGCTGGACTCTACATGAGGCGATGGATGATGAATTTTGTCCCAGAACGGGAGAATTTTACTTCGATACCGGTCTGGGTAAGACTCTATTCTTTACCTCTAGATTATTGGCAAAATGAATCATTAACAGCCATAGGCAATAAATTAGGTTGTTTTGTCAAAGCTTCTAAAGCCGCCAGAAGAGGGAAATACACTTCCTTTGCTAGGATATGTGTGGAAATGGATCTATCAGGAGCTCTACCAGATGAATTGATCTTGGAGGTTTTTGATGAAGAATGGGTGCAAACAGTAGACTATGAGCATATTCCATTCAGATGTCGCAGATGTCATGAACATGGACATCTATTTAGAGACTGTCCACTAGGTAAAGTGGTAAATAACAGCAAAACAAACACAACGAAGGAAACGGGCAGCTTCCAGAAAGTGGTAAATCGAGGAAAAGGCGGCAAAAGAGGACCAAAGCATCATCAAGATGAAGGGCTACAGGTCAGTCAAAATAATTTCCAAGTTCTTGAGGAAAACGAAGAGATTCCTAAAGAAGATCAAGTTATGGAAGAAAATTCTGACGAAAAGAAAAAAGAAAAAGACAGTGAACAAACACAGGAAACTGATTATCAGAAAGAAACTATGATGAGTGACACAAAACTTGAGATGGATCAGGAAATGACCCAGAGTGAAATGGACCTTGAGGAAAATGAGTTGCAGGAGATTCTGAACAAAGAAAACCTAGATCTGGAAGGGTTCTTGATTCAGGGAAATATGGGAGGAGTAGATTCGGTACCTCAAGAAGAGCTCAACAGAAAATACAACAGCTGTTCTTATGGAAAACATAGGCAAATGCGTTGGAGAAAGGAAAAAACATAAACAAGCAGGACAACAGAGGGGTGAAGACGATGAAAACAACTCTGGGACTAGCAACAAGAAACACAGGTAAGAAAAGAGGCAAGAAAAAGCAAAATGAACTCTTGATGGAGTGTGGAAAGCTAATGATAGATTCAGGTAAAATGAAAGATCTAGCCAACTACTCCTTCACAAATCTTTAATTATGAAGTTTACATCTTGGAATATTAGAGGTCTAGGGAGTAAGAGAAAGCAAAGAATGCTTAGTAATAAGATGAAACAAGAAATGTTGGATATATTTATCCAAGAAACAAAATGTTCCATTCAAAAATTAAGACAAATTGATAGCAAATGGCTCAGCAGATTTGAATTTCTAGAAGTCAAAGCAGAGAATACAGGAGGGGGAATTCTCACTCTTTGGAACCCTCAAAATATTAGCATAATAGACGCTGAGGCAACCAGGAACTACTTATCAGTAGTTGACAACCTGTAGGAGACAGGTAGACCTATCTGGTCACAAATGTATACAGCCCTCAAAGAATAGACGACAAACACAGGTTTCTAGAATCCTTGGTGCAGCTTAGAAACAGACAGGAAGGAATACCTTGGATCTTGGGTGGGGACTTCAACATGATTAAATCTCTTTCGGAGAAAAAAGGAGGAATCAGAACTCTTAGTAAAGACTCTTTAGAGTTTCAAACCTTCATAGACAATATGAACCTAGTAGATATTGAAACGAACACTGGTCTCTTTACTTGGAATAACAAAAGAGGCGGCGAGTTTCAGGTAGCCTCTAAGTTAGATAGATTCATTATCTCAAAGGATCTTATGCTGACAAATAAGGAAGTAATAGCGAAAGTTCTCCCCTTTGGAGGCTCATATCACTGGCCGGTTCAACTGGAGATCAAAGGTATAGGAACTTTCAGAAACAGACCTTTCAGATTTGAAAATATCTGGCTTTCCCACCCAGATTTTATCAACAATATTAAAAAATGGTGGTCAGAAGATTTACAGATTCAAGGAACAAGAATGTTTCTTCTCCACAAAAGATTAAAGCATATCAAACTCAAACTAAAGGATTGGAACAGAAATGAGTTCGGCAATATTTTTGTGGAAAAAAAATCTGTTGTAAACAAAATGAAGGTTCTCAACCAAACTCTGATTATGGATGGATTTGATAGAGATAAAAGTAACCAAGTGGATAAATATCATCAAGAATGGGATAATCTGTGCAAACAAGAGGAAATTTTTTGGAGACAAAAGTCTCGAGTTCAATGGCTAAACGAGGGAGAGCGAAACACGAAATTTTTTCACAGATCCACTATGGCAAACAGAACTCACAACAGAATATCTTCAATCAAGAACGAAGATGGGATTCTTCTCACCGCCCATGACAATATTGAAGCTGAGTTTGTTCAGCATTTCTGAAGAATCACTCAGGAAAATATTTTAGATAGGGAGCAGTCTATCAGTGAGGTAACTAGAAACATACCAAAGCTGACAACCAAAGAGGACAATTTCAATCTAAATAGGCCAGTTTCTGAAGAGGAGGTAGGGGATGTCCTCAAAGAAATGCAGAATGGAAAAGCACTAGGCCCAGATGGTTTCAATGTGGATTTTTTTAAAGCATGCTGGAATATTGTCAAAAAGGATGTTTTGAATGTAGTGGAGGATTCTAGGTTGAACAGAACTATTTTTCAAGTGCTCAATACCTCCTTCATCTCCCATATCCCTAAGCAGGATATTGCGCAAACTCCAGATAAGTTCAGACCCATAGCTCTCTGTAATGTGGTTTACAAGATAATACCCAAAGTACTGGCTAATAGACTTAAACCTCTGCTTCCTACTCTAGTTTCAGGGGAACAATCAGGTTATGTGGAAGGCAGACAAATTTTAGACAACATCATTCAAGCCCAAGAGGTGATGCACTCATTGAGTAGCAAAAGGCAGGCTGGAATGATCATGCAATTAGATATAGCCAAAGCTTATGATAAGGTCAACTAGACCTATATGAAGAGGGTCCTTATTGCTTTTGGATTTGATCATAACTGGGTCAGGTGGGTTATGGCCTTAGTGACCTCCTCCAGCTTTTCAATTTTGGTGAATGGCTCTCCCTCAGAGATCTTTTGTCCTTCCAGAGGCCTCAGACAGGGAGACCCACTCTCTCCTTTTCTTTTCATTCTCATGATGGAAGGACTTGGTAGATCTATCAAGCATGCTAAAGTTAAAGGTAAGATTAAAGGTATTCAACTATCTGAGAATGGTCAGGCTCTAACTCATCAACAATTTGTAGATGATACCATGCTACAGGGAATCCCTGCAGTCAAAGAAGCTACAACCTATAAACAGTTACTGAACGTCTTTGCCATGGCCACAGGTATGGAAGTTAATCTATCCAAATCAAAAATCTTTTTCTTCAATACCAATATTGCGATTCAGAGAAATATTTCCAGAATTCTAGGCTTTCAAAGGGACTCCCTCCCCTCAAAATATTTAGGTATCCCTCTTACTGCTAAACCATTGCACAAAAGCATCTAGGAGCCATTAATCAATAAGCTACAGGATAAAGTTAAAAAATGGACCATCAGATCTTTAAACCTAGTTGGTAGGTTGGTTCTCACTAAGGCAGTTCTGCAAGCTATTCCGATTTTCATGCTATCGACCCTCCCAGCTCCTAAAGGGGTCCTACAGCAGTTCAGAAACATCCAAAGAGATTTCCTATGGGGTAAGGAGGAAACAAGGAAAAAGCGGGCCTTAGTTTCTTGGGATAAAATTTGTAGGCCCAAGATTATGGAGGCCTAGGCTTGGATGATCAAGAAATTCTTAACAATGTTTTAGGGGCCAAACTTTGGTGGTGTTGGGTACAAAATCCAAAGGCCCAATGGGCAAATATCTAGAAGGAAAAATATGCTAGCTCATGGCATACTAGTGATCTCATAAGAATGTCTGGAAACATAAAAGGCTCATGCATCTGGAACAAAGCCTGGGAGAACAGGAGCCTTATACAAGAAAATAGTTTCTGGGAAATCAAAGAGGGAAACTTAGCTCTTTTCTGGGAGGACAAGTGGCAACAAGAACCAATACTGCTAAAAGAGGACTTTTTAGACCTTAAGCACGAGACAGATATGCAAGGACTAATCAAGGTAAAGGACTTCTGGGAGCATACACAGCATACAGAAAAGTGGAGAATCTGGAAGAACATCGATGGCAGAGAGGGGAGCCTCTTGAATAGAAAAGCAGAGATACTAAGGAAAATGTTGGAGCAAAGGAAGATCTTAGTAACAGGAGGGCAAGATCAGCTAAGATGGGGCAATAATAATGAGGGCACCTTCAATCTTAAGGAAGCAAAAGGAATTCTACTTACGCTGAATTCTCTTATACCAGACAAGACTTGGCCAAACCTATGGAGGCACCAAGGGTGGATGAAGATCAAACTCTTCATGTGGTTAGTTCATCACAAAAAAATCTTGACTTGGGATAATATTAGTGTAGGAATTTACAGGGTAAGTTCCTCAGACAGAACACCAAAAGGACACCACTCACAAAAGATCACGGATCAATACACCAGTATTTTGACGTGGTTAAAACCCTCAAAGAGGGAAACAGTCCACGGCCTGTGCCAACGTGGCCACTACAGACAATTTATTAATAAAAGAATGAAAATTTACATAAGCTTCTCTCATGCATGGTTAACCTACAAATGACCCTCCATGCGCTTTAAATAGAATTCATGGACCAATTGGGTGTCAAGCCACAGATCAAGTGTCGGTAATACCGAGGAGAGAATGAATCGTCGAATCACTACATATCATGACCTTCGGATTGTAAGTTACAAATGTACATAGTAAAGAAACACACTTTACCTAACTCTATACTAGACCAAGTTATACTTAACTATTCCTATGTGTCGGAATATCCTAACACTAGGACCAAACTCCATGTGGGTCATCTTATTTATGGCAGCTGATATCTTTCTTGGACTCCTCTCATCAATAGGTGTAGGATTGATCTAAAGATCATCTGATTCCGATAAGTATCCATGAAGATATGAATTTATTTGTGTTATGGGACAATTCATCAAGGTCGCCCAACAAAAAAATAACCCCCACAAGTGCTCAACTTTTTAGTATAAAAAGATATGACTTGAGATTCATTTCACACACACTTCACTCTTGATTTTCTCTCCACTTGTTTTTGGGTTTTAGATGAAGAGAAGTCTAAGAGGAAGTAGCCTTAGACGCAGGAGGAAATGAGACTAAGGGAGCTACCCTAGAGGAGATTCCCTAGCCCTAGACACTATGTAAAGAGACCTTATCACAGTTCTAGTGTGACCCAAAATGCAGTGTTAAGGATGCCCTAACCAGCAAAGAGGGACAAAACAACGTGGGCTGTTTCAAGGTCATTGTGAAGGCCGAGTTGCTGTTAGGAGGGCCGAGGTACCTTCCTAGAGGGCTGAGGAAAAGAAAGTTAGTTTCAATCCGTTTAGTGTTTGATGTGTGGGCTAGAAACTCAGTTTGGAGGAGGCTGTATGCTACAACAAGGCTATGTGGTAGGCCGCATACCATGCCACCACAACAAGGGATAACGTGGAGCTATTAAGGAGCTGTCTATGCCTAGAACAACAATGATGGGAGCAACCACTTCTCCAAGGGTAATCTACAGTCAAGGAGGGCTGTTTTGGTGGTTGATCAAGGGGTATTACAATAGGCAAATATGCCCTAACCAGTCCCAGACATTGCAGCAATTCCACATGGTGCAACAATGCCACATAGGAGCAACAATGCCACATGGGACAACAATGTGGCAACGTGGTGCAGCAATGGCACGAGGCACAACAGTGCTAACAATGGGACAATAGTGTGACAACAATGGCACAAGGCACAACAATGCTAACATTGGGACAACAGTGTAGCTATACATAGCAACAATGGTTCATGGTGGATACTTGGGACAACAAGTACATGATGCAACAATCATAGTGCAACAATGGTACTTGGACAACAAAGGTACTTGGTGTAGCAAGTACATGGAGCAATAATGCTTAGCATATCTCAACATAGTACAACAATACAATTATGGGTACAATCATGATTAGTGAAACATGATGAGATGCAGCACAGTGATGATGGGTGCCACATGGTGCAACACAGTGAGGTGCAACATGATGATGAGGAGCAACAAAATGATAGGTGCAGCATGTTCAGGGAGTCATCTGGGAGAATCAGTTGAAACAACATGTCTTCAACTGAGTTCAATTACCTCATGTATCATCTACTTAGAGATGATCTATGCTCTTACTTAGATAAGTCAAAGTGTTGACTTCTGTTGTATATGTACTATCTCTCTCTCCCTCCGTTGAACTATTGAAGAACATATAAGAAGAATTGATCAAGGGTTTCCCCACATTGGGGTTTGTCCCTGGCCAGTGCCACATCTTGTGTCCTCTTGTCTTGGCTTGTATTCTGCAATTTATGTTTATGTTCTATCTACAATTTACTATTATGCTGATGTGATTGCTAATCTGGAAAAGATATTGAGCTAACTGTGAAAATTGAAATAAATTGCTCTAAGCATAGAACATACCTAATCTTAACATGGTATCAGAGCTGAGGTGAAGACAAAGCCCAAGCAAGAGTGAAAGAGCAATCACCGAAGACAGTTGGGAAAGGACAAAGGGATCAATGATTCCTCATCCCTCTTCAAATCCACCAAGGGTGAAATCAAAGCAAATAATATTATCAGAATGGCGTAGCGGAAGCTTCTAATGGCCTACCTAAAGATCACTTCAATGGGAAGTCTGGATCTAAGGGTAGAAGGAAAGGCAGATGCCTTGTTTGTAATAAGTTCGGCCATTATGAAAAGGAGTCTTCGAATAATAGGGACACATCACTTGATGATGATAACAATCATTCCAGGGACATATTCAATGATCAGGGGAATGACAGGTAATGCAGGTCATCAAGGAAACGATTGACTCTTCGAGAAAGAAAGGAACCCCAGGTATGAAGAATCAAATGTTGTTTATGATAAGATAATGGAGCGTTATATTGTATTGGCCCTCTCCTTTACACTCTTTGGGAATCTGGCTTATTGATTGTAGTGCTTCAAGGCACTTCATCAGATAGAAGGGTTCTCTCTCTAATTTGGTAGAGATGGAAACAATCGTGGGATTATATTTGGAGTCAATGCCACCTATCCCAAAAAGGGTGTAGGGAATGTTACCCCTCAATTGAATGAGGGTAACTCGATTCATTTACAAGAATCTCTTTTATGTACCTAATCACAAGAAGAACCTGGTGTCCATTTCAGGGTGGCATTCACTGATGAAAAGGTATGTGTTTGAAAATAGAAATTTCAAAGATGCTTTTACTCATGGGTTCAGGGTTGGAAATTTGTATCAAGATGTAGGAAGCCCATTGGGGACCATGTCAGTTGACACATCTCATCTATAGCATCGAAGGTCTACTTTATGGGGCCCTACCCAGTGTGAGTTAGATGGTGAGAGGGATGCCTGAATTAAAAAAGAGCATGAAGGTAAATGTCTGAGATGCACCGAAGGAAAATCATACAGGGGGACCATTCCCCTCAAGTAGTAGGTCCACAGGTTTGGAACAACCCGAGGGGTTTGAGATTCATGATCGTGAATCTCATGTATGCAAGTGGAAGAAAGCCCTCTATGGCTTGAAGCAAAACACCCCAGGCGTAGTATGAGAGGATTGATAGTTGTCCGATAAAGCTGAGATCCACTAGGAGTGAAGTCGATCCAAACCATTGCTTGAAGGTTGTGGATGATAGACCTCTCATACTGGCACCTTCGAAGGACGACCTCTTTCTGACAGGTGCATACCCTCTCATTTGCAAAAGTAAGAGGGAGTTGGATTCTGGATTTGGAATGGTGAACTGCAAGCCCGTAACTACCTTGATGGAGCTTAACTTTAAGAAGTTATGTGGTAGGGATGTCGGACTTGATTTGGGAAATGCCTTTGAGTTTCACAAACTCATACTAGCATTGATGTTCCTGGTGAACTCCTGTTTGGATATATGTTTTGCAGTTAGCATGTTGGGTTCATATTTTGTTGAGCCTCATTGGATTGATGCCAAGAATCATTTGAGATATCTTCAAGACACAATCTCTCATGAATTGAGATACAGTTCCGAAAATGTGAAGTTGCATGATTATTCTAATGATGATTAGGCAGGTAGTGTGAAGGATCACAAGAAAACTTCTGGGTGTTGACTCTCTTTGGGTTCTGCTTGATATCCTGGATGAGCAAGAAGTAGAAGAGGGTTGCTTTGAGCACCGCTGAGACCGAATACATAGCTACGAGTATGATCTCGTGTGAAGCTGCCTAGTTGTGGAAGCTCTTCAGTGAGCTATTTGTACACATGATGGATATCACTGTGATCTTTAGTCTCAACCATAGGGGGATTCGATTACTGAGTAATATTGTATTCTATGATTGCTCCAGCATATAGACATCAGATACTACCTTATCTGAGATATGGTACATTAATGAGCGGGAAGGCTCCATCGCTTTGATGCTGATGTATAGGCCGCAGACATTCTGTCGAAGCCCCGGGGAAAGGTCAAATTTGTGACTTTCTCGAATGACTTGGAGTCGTTGAGAGGCCTTCTTATAAGGGTCCTGTATGATGCATGCATTGAGCTCTGGGAGCTCCCGGGGGGCTTGGGGTACTTCTTGGAGCAACAAGCCACCATAGGGCGACTCACCCTCCCCTAGTGGTTCATTGTGTACAGGGTGAATGGTTCAACCTTCCCCTGTGATACCTCGTGGCGACTTATGGACAGGAAGAGTGGTTCTCCTGTCAAGGCATCCTACCCTACAGTCTGGGACTCATGGGAAGTACCTCTCATCTTGACAATGAGCAGGGAAATGGGGTTAGGGACCATAGTAGTATTATCGATGGACGCATCGTTGTATCTACCGTACTCCCTATGCTAGGATGACCTACATTAATTTGGGATCAATGAAACTGATATGGGATCAATATGAGTGGTTTGAGATACTCTCTTTTGATATTGATCTGGGATCAATGAAACTGATTTTGGGTCAGTAAGAGTGACATAACTCACTCTCTTTTGGAACTAATTTAAGATCAGTAAGAGTGGTATGACACACTCTCTTCATATGGAGCTGACTGCAGGTCAATAGAGAATGGTATGAGACATTCTTGATCAATTCTTCTTCTTCATGGTTCAATAGAGCAGAGCAGAGCAGAGTAGTGCAAGGCACTGATGGCAAAGATAGTACAATCTGGTAGATGGATCAATGGATGGAGTTCTCCCTAGTTGAGAGAGAGTGTTAAAACTGGCAACTAGGGCCAAAATCCATGTGGGTCATCTTATTTGTGGCAACTAATATTTTTCTTGGACTCCTCTCATCGAGAGGTGTAGGATTGATCTAAATATCATCCGATTCCAATAAGTATTCATGAAGATATGAATTTATTTGTTTTATGGGACAATTCGTCAAGGTCGGCCAACAACCAAATAACCCCCACATGTGCTCAACATTTTAGTATAAAAAGAGATGACTTGAGAGTCATTTCACACACACTTCACCCTTGATTTTCTCTCCACTTGTTTTTGGGTTTTAGTGGAAGAAAAGTCTAAGAGGAAGTAGCCCTAGACGTAGGAGGAAAGGAGACTAAGGGAGATGCCCTAGCCCTAGACACTATATAAAGAGACCTTATCATAGTTCTAGAGTGACCCTAAATGCAGTCTTAAGGATTCCCTAACCAGCAAAGAGGGACAGAACATCGTGGGTTGTTTCAAGGTCATTGTGAAGGCCGAGTTGCTGTTAGGAGGGCCGAGGTACCTTCCTAGAGGGCCGGGGCAAAGGAGGTTAGTGTCAAGCCGTTTAAAGTTTAATGTGTGGGCTAGAAACTTAGCTTTGAGGAGGTCATATGCTACAACAAGGCTGTGTGGTAGGCCGCAGACCATACCACCACAACAAGGGATAGCGTGGAGTTGTTGAGGGGCTATCTATGCCCAAAACCGTAGTGATGGGAGCCACCACTTCTCCAAGGGTAAGCCGTAGTCAAGGAGGGTTGTTTTGGTGGTTGATCAAGGGGTATTACAACAGGAAAATATGCCCTAATCAATCCCAGACATTGCAACAATGCCACATGGTGCAGTGATGCCACATAGGAGCAACAATGCCACATAAGAGCAACAATACCACATGGGACAACAATGTGGCAGTATGGTGCAACAATGGCACAAGGCACAACAATGCTAATAGTGGGACAATAGTGTGGTAGAAATGGCACAAGGCACAACAATGCTAACAGTGGGACAACAATGTGACAACAATGGCACAAGGCACAATAGTGTAGATATACATAGCAACAATGGTTCATGGTGGATACATGGGACAAGAAGTACATGATGCAGTAATCATAGTGCAACAATGGTACTTGGGACAAAAAAGGTACTTGGTGCAACAAGTACATGGAGCAACAATGCATAGCATAGCTCAACATAGTACATCAGTACAATTATGGGTACAGTCATGATTAATGAAGCATGATGAGATGCAACACAATGATGATGGGTGCAACATGGTGCAACACAGTGAGGTGCAACATGATGATGAGGAGCAACACAATGATAGGTGCAACATGATGATGGAGTCACCTGGGAGAATCAATTGAAGCAACATGTCTTCAACTAAGTTCAACTACCTCATGTATCATCTACTTAGAAATGATCTATGCTCTTATTTAGATAAGTCAAAGTGTTGACCTCTGTTGTATATTTACTATCTCTCTCTCTCTCTCTCTCTGTTGAACTATTGAAGAACATATAAGAAGAATTGATCAAGGGTTTCCCCACATTGGGGTTTGTCCCTGGCTAGCGCCACATCTTGTGTCCTCTTGTATTGGCTTGTCTTCTGTGATTTATGTTTATGTTCTATCTACAATTTACTATTATGCTGATGAGATTGCTAATATGGAAAATATATTGAGCTAACTATGAAAATTGAAATAAATTGCTCTAAGCATAGAACATACCTGATCTTAACAAGGATCTAATATAGGAGGAGGTGAGTGTAATTGACATAAAATTAGAGGATATATTGGAGGAGGCTGAGGAAATGGAGAAATAAATGGACAACCACCAAAAGATGACAATGATTGGGAGGCAACATTTGGATTCCCTATTGTAGAGATACTAGGGGCTAAAGTATGAATAAATAACATTCCACCATCTATGCTCCCAACGTTATATGGTAGTGTAACCAAAGATACTGACTCCTTTCTATTTGAATTTGATATTTTATGTCACAACTATGCTTGCAATATTGATGCGTAAAAAGTATGTCTATTTCTTGCAACATTGAAAGGAAATGCATTACGTTGGTTCATGGGTTTAGGAGAAGGTACTATTGCATATTGGGATGATATGAAGAAAGATTTTCTTAAAAATTATCAACCCTGTTGCATACCTAGATATTATCAGGAGGATATATTTCGAATGACGCAAGAAGAATATGAAATCCTAGAAGATTATCTAGAAAGATTCTTGTATTATTTGCAGAAATCAAAGCAATGTGATTTGATTATTGACACAATTTGCACAATATTTTTAAAAATCATCTGTGATGAATATAAAAATATACTCAATTTGTTGGTTATGTTTCTCATGTTACATTTGACAGAACTAGTAATTTGTGCAGGAAATACTCAAGACAGAAAGCTCAAACTGGTGTAGGATAAGAAATCCTCTTTCCAAATTTACTAAATCGGTTACTAGAGGTGTTAGTAAAGAAGAATTAGGAAGATTATTATAGGGTTTCAAACCTAATCTTTTGAATACTCTTACTTCTCAAATAGATGATTTAAAGATTGGGAAAAAGAAGGAAGAGAAAGAATTAGTTTTATCTATTTTTTTCACTAAATGTCGAAAGAAGCATCCATTAAGAGGATTCCCCTTGGATAACATTCAAGTTTGTTTGGTTTGAGTAGAACAACATAAAAATGAGGAATTCCCCTCATTACATAAGTTGAAAGCAAAATACCAAGGATACTCTAGAAATGTGGAATCACTTTACAACATTGCACCTCAGAGACCTTAGTAACCACGCAAAATAGGTATGTATCAAGATCCCAATCAGAAAAATATTCCTTATTATAATGTTCCTCAAAATACAATGAATTCTCTAATGCCATGGTAGGCATGGCTTCCACAACAAATCCAAAATGAGCCCTACCAACAGGGTTGGAGAGGATTTACTTATGGAAATGTACCTACCCATCCTTATCCTCCACAATTTCAAGCCCCATACCAGCAACAACTGTATCAACAACATCTGTTGGAATATAATCCTAACATCTACATTTATTTTTACCTTAAGTATCCTTGACATAGCCACATGCACTAAAAATCATGTTCACACTTGGTTTTTGGTAAACTAGCTCGATGGACCAACTTTCCCTTGCTTTTTGCCTTTAAAGGCTTGATATTATGGAAATATTGGTCCAACCACTTTCCTAAACCATTTAGACATCTAAGTGCATGTTCACACTTAACCACACCTCATCCACTTGAGTTATTTGAGGATTGGCGCCCCACATGAAGATTCTCCCTTAAATCAAGGGATTTGGTCCCCCAGACCATTTTAGCATATTTTAAAGTTGCCTTCCTTGGGAAATGCAGCCCTCCTCATGCTATCCTCGTGGCTGATAGTTGGCATAGGTTGTCTTGAGTCATTGTTGCTATTTTAGGCCTCCCTTTAGCTTTTCTTAGCCTTTTCTAGTTTTTTACTAGTTTTTTCCTAGTTTTCTAGACTCGACATTTTCTATATAACCACCTCCCTTTGGGATTAGAGGTTTGGTTGCTCATGTATTACTATTGCTCATTAATTTAATACATTCATTTTATGGAGCAAATTCTTCTCTCCTCTCTTGAATATCAACAAATTACTTGTGTTTAATTTAACTAGAATTCTAGATCTATCTGAGTTTCTGTAGGAATTCTACATGGTATCAGAGCTAGTTCGAATCTAGTGGATTGTACACGGTTTTATTTGCAGGTATAGATCATCAGGAGGCACAACAAGAAATAATGGATCGTCTCTCTCAGCCCACAAAACTCGTTCTAAATCCTTTCAATTACTTCGAATGGAAGACAAAGATTGCTCCTCCGAGGCAAAGGGCTTTACAGGGTAACAATGGGAACGAAGATTGAGCTGACTTCTACAGCGGAGAAGATCAAGTATTTAAATAAATTAGATGAAGCAATTTGGCTGATATTCCTATCAATTTCCAGAGAACTCCTCTTTCATGTCAGCGGAGCCACTACTCCCAATGCGATCTGGACCACATTGGAAGGACTATTCGGCAAGTAGGATGAAATGAGAGTGCATCAACTGGAGAATGAACTCATATACCTCAGTCCAACTCATTCCAACAACCTGCAAGAATACTTCACCGATTTTATATCCCTCCTCGTTGAACTTGATGTATGTTGAGTCAAGAAAGAGGAATATCAACTCATCCTTTTGATTCTCTCGAAATTAGGCCCTGAATATTCCGTATTTGTATCATCTTTTCAAGCATCTAAATTGACTCAGGGAAAATAGAAAATGCATCCATTGAATGACTCCATTGTAACATTGACTCAAGAGCAAGCTAAGTTAGTCCAAATGGGCGCCATCAAGCGTTCAAAGAACCAAGCACTTGCGGCTACTGATGCTCCAAAGAGAAGTGGAAAAGACAAGCAAAAAGTGTTAAGTTATGGTATTTTCTATGCTTATAACAGTTTACTTCTTTTTCTTATTATATTCCACAGATTAGCAATCACATGTACATAAAGTAAAGTGCAGATAGAACATTAAATGATCGACAGAACAAGCCAAGACAAGGCACAAGATTGGGAGCTGCCAGGGACAAACCCCACAATGTGTGGGGAAACCCTTTGATCAAATCTTCTTTTATATTCAATAATTCAGTAGAGAGAAATAGTACAATAAATCTGATTTATATCAACAGTAGCAAACCCTAGATTAGTAGCATCAACATTCGCGATTTCATCATCAAACTAGGGCAGACGATATCTCGGAAACTGACCGTCGGATCGGCTTGATTCCACCACCAAAAGTTGCGGCTTCTAGAGGAGGTTCAGATGAACCTATAGCACAGTTCAGATGAGGAGATCTTCTAGTCCACGCAAGTCAAGCTTTACTTCTGCAGTTGCAACTTCAGTTTCAACAGCTTCCGGCTTCACATGTGTGAGGGAGAGACCCTTTTTTGCGCAGTAGAGAAGAGACTCTTTTCTACGCAGTAGAGAGAGAGAGATATGTGATGAGATGAGTGGGCCCAAATGAGGAAAATTCCTCCTATATTTATACACAACTTTGGTGTTTGAATAGATGCTATTGTTGGGCTTCTGAGCCTACATGAGTTGTAGGTCGGCTTGATAATAATTCCATAATCAAAATAAATTCATATCTCCATGAATACTTATCGGAATCAGATGATCTTTATATCAATCCTACACCTCTCAATGAGAGGAATCTAATAAAAATATTATCATCCATTAATAAGATGACCCACATGAAGTTTTGCCCTAGTTGCCAATTTTAACAAAAAGGGAAGGGTAAATTTAATGAATTGAAGAAGGAGAGAACCGTATAATGTTCAAAGAACTCTTATTTGCCTAAGGGTAAGAAGAAGAAGGAAAGAACACTTTGTAGCTACTGTTCCAAAGGTTTTCATCCCGAAGAAAATTGCATGAGGAAAATAATCGATGAGATGGATAAGCAATTGTAGCAACACAATCTCACTGTGCTCAAGAATGCAAAGAAGAAGGATGATAACAGAATGGGAGATGGGAGAGAGAAAACATGAGATGGTCATGTTTTAATGGCTGTCACATCCACTCCATCAGCTTGGATCCTTGATTCAAGTGCATCGAACCATATTTCTGCACCAAAAGATGAATTTTCCTCCATTGAAGAAAGCACCAGATCCCCAATTTACTTGAGAGATGCCACACCCACAAAGGTGTGCGGAGAAGGAATTGCAGACCTTGAAGGGGGTTGCTTCACAAATGTGCTTCATGTTCCCTCGTTGTCCATAAATCTTCTCTCGATATATTAGGTCACTCATTCCGGCTTTGGAAGGAAGGTGGAGTTCACTCCAGACCCCGCAGTGATTACTGACATTTCCACGTGCTCACAGCTTGCACATGGAATTGCAGATCACAGTTCTCATTTGTATTTCTTCTCCCACTTTGTTCCTAAATATATTAGCATTATATTTTTGTTACAATCTATTGATGTCAAAAATTTATGGCATGAAAGGTTTGGCCATCTAAACTTTAAGTACTTGCATCAACTCAGCAAGGAAAACATGGTAGAAGGATTGCCCGCTATTAAATTCACAAGTGGTGTATGTCAAGGATGCATTCTTGGCAAGCATCCAGAGCAAAAGTTTGGAAAAGGGAAGGAACAGAGAGCTTCTTCACCTCTTGGGCTGATTCATAGTGACATCACGGGTCCATTCCCACAACCTTGAATCAGTAAGGCTCGATATGTACTCACCTTCATAAATGATTTCTCTCTCTTTACTTGGGTATTTTTTCTGAAATTAAAATCAGAAGTATTTGAATGCCTTATAGAATTTAAAGCACTTGTTGAGAATGAGTCTAGGTGTAAGATTAAGATACTCTGTACTGATAATGGGGGGAGTATGTCAACAAAGATGTGCATCAACTTTGTATTGATGCAATTATACAGCTACAACACATAGTGCCATATACACCACAGCAGAATGGTGTCGCGGAGAGGAAAAACCAGTCGTTAAAAGAGATGGCCAATTGTATGCTACAGTCCAAATCATTAGCTCCTAAGATATGGGCTGAAGCTATTAATTAAGCAACATACATTCAAAACTGCATTCCTCACAAAGCACTCAAAGGCACCAATCCATTTGAATGTTGGACCGGTAAGAAACCAAAAGTGTCACACTTTCACATTTTTGGTACACAAGCATGGGCTCACATTTCGACAGATAAGAGGAAGGCTTTGGAGCTTCAAAGTGTTGAATGTATCTTTGTTGGATATCCTGACAGTTTCAAAGGATATAGATTTCTGGACTCTCACATTGAAAGGTTCCTTGTAGCTTGAAGTGTGAAGTTTGAAGAAGAATCACTGCATGATTTTTCAGCAGACCCTGTCGAGGAACCACTTGTCGCCACTGATGAGGAGGAGTCTGAAACTTCTTCAAGCACTTCATAGCAGCCATCAGAGAAGCCTCTTGGTTCTAATTTAGAGTATGAGGAGCAGGTCATGGCTGCTCCAACTCAGCTGCCAACTTGGGCAGAGAAAACCCTGCAAGATTCGGGTGAACCAGTCGGTGATCCTGCAGATGCGAGAAGGACTAGATCACAGTTTTTTGGGGCTCCTCAAGCCCTGGTTGCCACCAAAACATTTCTTCCCATACATTGCTATATGAAACTTGGTTCAGATCCACAGTCACACTTTGAGGCTGCTGGAAACCCACTTTGGGAGGCTGCTGGAAACCCACTTTGTGAGGCTGCTGGAAACCCACTTTGGGAGGCTATCATGGATGAAGAGTACTCTGCTCTCATGGAAAACAACACATGGGACTTGGTTCCACTTCTGAAAGGAAGAAAGCTTGTTCGATGCCGATGGATCTATTGAACAAAGATTGCTGCAGATGGTGAGATCAATAAGTACAAAGCCCGACTTGTTGCAAAAGGATACTCATAGGTACATGGCATAGACTACATAGAGACATTTGCACCTGTTGCAAAAATGGACTCCATTCGACTAGTTTTAGCCATTGCTGCTTCTCGCAGATTGGAAGTTCATCACATGGATGTGAAGAGTGCATTTCTGCATGGAGATATCAAGGAGGATATATATATGGAGAAACCACAGGGATACATTTATAACTATTCCCTCGTTTGCATATTAAAGAAATCTTTGTATGGCCTAAAACAGGTTCCCAGAGCTTGGTATGCAAAGATGGATTCTTTCGTGCTTTCCATTGGATTCATTTGATGCAAATCTGATCCAAATGTTTTTTGCTGCAACATGATGATTCCCTTTTGTTGATAGTACTTTATGTAGATGATTCACTGATGACAGGGAACCTTACCTCAGCTATTGATTCGGCAAAATCAACATTGAACGATTGATTTTCCATGACATATTTGGGACTGTTACACTACTTTATTGGTCTTGAAGTTTCTCAATTTACTTCAGGGATCAAGATGGCACAATCTAAGTATGCATCAAATCTACTTTTTCGCTTTCAGATGACAGAATGCAAGCTAGCAACATCTCCCTTTCTTTCGGGGATCAGATTTGAGGATGCAGGTACTACACCTTTGGTGGACAGTACACTGTATCGACAATTGGTTGGGAGTTTGTTGTATCTTATTCACACCTGACCTGATATATCTTTTGCAGTAGGAGTTTGTTCCAGATATATGCAGGAGCCCCATGTGCTTCACTGGAAATCTGTAAAGAGAATCCTTAGATATGTGAAAGGTACTTCCAGTGTTGGTATCTTTTATGCTGCAGATTGCCACTTTCACTGATTGGGTAAACAGAGTCTGATTGGGCTGGCGATGGTACAAACTGCAAGTCCACCTCTGGTTATGTTTTTAGCTTTGGTTCAGGGCCTTTTTGCTGGTCTAGCAAGAAGCAAACCACGATTTCTTTATCTACAACTGAGGCATAGTATAGAGGTGCAGTGCATGCAGCTACACTGGCTGTCTGGTTGCAGGGGCTTCTCTCCGAGTTTGGTATTCAATATCCATTTCCGACTATCACATTTTGTGACAATCATGGGTCCATTCAGATATCGATTGATCCAGTTCAGAGGCAGAGGAACAAGCACATCGAGATTCACATGCATTACATCTACGAGTTGATCCGTGACTGAGTCATATCACTGCACTACTGCCCCACTGAGCAGCAGGTTGCAAACATCTTCAACAAGTCTTTCACTGAAAAGAAAATTTCAGAACTGAGAGCTATGGTTGGAGTGGTGGAGACAACTGAGTAGGCCCTTCTGGCCACTTAGCCCTTTTTTCCTCTTTTTTTTTTTTTTGGAGGGGGGGGATTTCCCACGAGGTTTTCCCTCTTTCTTCATTTTATGAGGATCTTTTATTTATTGTACCTGAGTACCTAACATGGCATCTTGGCCGAGACTCAGTTTAGATAAGTGAGTTAGGATGAAGGGGGGGTGTTGGAATATAATCCTAACATCTACATTTATTTTTAGCCTAAGTATCCTTGACTTAGCCACATGCACTAAAAATCATGTTCACACTTGGGTTTTGGTAAACTAGCTCGGTGGACCAACTTCCCTTGTTTTTTTCCTTTAAAGGCTTAATATTATGGAAATATTGGGCCAACCACTTTCCTAAACCATTTAGACATCTAAGTGCATGTTCCCACCTAACCACACCTCATCCACTTGAGTTATTTGAGGATTGACACCCTACATGAAGATTCCCCCTTAAATCAAGGGATTTAGTCCCCTGGACCATTTTAGCACGTTTTAAAGTTATGTTCCTTGGGAAATGCACCCCTCCTCATGCTTTCCTCGCAGTTAATAGTTGTCATAGGTTTCCTTGAGTCACTGTTGCTATTTTAGGCCTCCCTTTAGCTTTTCTTAGCCTTTTCTAGTTTTTTACTAGTTTTCTAGATTCAATAATTTCTATATAACCACCTCCCTTTGGGATTAGAGGCTTGGTTGCTCATGTATTATTATTGTTCATTAATTTAATACATTGATTTTATGGAGAAAATTCTTTCTCTCCTCTCTTGAATATCAACAAATTACTTGTGTTTAATTTCACTAGAATTCTAGATCTATCAGAGTTTCTGCAGGAATTCTACAACATCAACCCCCATATCAACAACAACCATATGAGAAATATCCACAAATGAAAAAACCATATCCACCCCTTCCTCAACAAACACATCCTCCTCAATTACTACAATTAACTCAACCCCAACAATTACAACTTCAATCCAATCAACCACCCCCACGACTCAACTTCCTTCTCAACCAGTTTCAAACCCAAATAATAAAATGGAGAAAAATGTTTATTATGAAGAATATGAATAATTTCCCACATATCTCATAGCTCCAATAAAATTACAAGAATTTTATGTACAATTATAGGAAAATCTAACAAAATTACAAGAATGTTTTGTACAATTACAGGAAAATCCAATAAAATTACAAGATTTTTTTTTGTAAAAGTAACAGATAGTCCTGTAGAGTTACAAAAGATTAATTTGCAATCTGGTAGAGTTGTGAACCCAAAAACTACATTAGTAATTGAAGAACAAATTGAAGAAACTCTAGATAAAACAGAAAAACAAAAAACAACCCCTTTACAAGAAAAGCTAAAAACAACAACGAAACAAATTATCCCTTTATAGGAACAACCTCAACCTTTGGGACAACTCCTTTTCTTGAGAGATTAGTTCCTGAAAAATAGGATATACCAAAAAACGTTCCTGAATTTGATATTATTGATTAATTGAAGAATATTTCTATAAAGATTCCCTTACTTAGAGCAATAAAAGATATACCAATTTACAACAAAACAATAAGGGAGTTGTGTACTAAGAGAACTAGAAAGAGAAAACAAGATCCATCAACAATACACGTTATAAGTAGACTGGCCAGCCTAATGACTACTGAAATCATTATGGAAAAATATGTTGACCTGAGCATACCTATTGTAACAATAGTACTAAATCATTTTTCTATTCCTAATACACTTATTAACTTAGTTGTCACCATAAACATGATGACAAAAGAAACCATGGAAATCCTAGAAATAGATAGCATTAGACAACTCCAACAAAGTTAGAATTGGATGGTAGATCAAAAATTAACTCTTGTTTCTATTGACTCTTGCGCTTATCCAATATACTTTATGATCCTTCAACCAAAATCTACATTAGGAGCACATCCTTTAATCTTGGGAAGACCATGGTTTGTGAATGCTGACACATACATTAGTTTTCATTTCAGAAGCGTGACAATAACAAACGATCATGAAATCAAAAACATTACTTTATACCCCCCTACTAAAATGGAAGGTCAATTAAAGAAAGTTCATTGGTTTGATGAAAATGAAATAGAAGATGAAATAATTTATCCTTTATTAACCATTGAAGAATCATTTAATCTAAAGGAAAATACTAATGAAAATCAAATCGATCATTTCATTTATCAACTTGATTTTCTACAATATTTTAGGGGGATGTCATTTGGAACATCAACTACAAAATAAAATTTTGCAAAATCTAAAACACAACAATGTGAAAATTCTACAATTCCTGTAAATTCTAAAAAATATGTAATTCTTGTAAATTCTAAAATGATTGCAATTCTTGTAATTTCTGAACAGTTTGAAATTCATACAATTTCTGAACAATCTAAAAATTTTCATGTAATTTCTAAATAAGCCTTATTAAGTACTCAACATTTTTCTTTGCATTCTCTTTGAGAACAACATTTTCAATAAACATGTACCGAGGATAGCTTAAAATATGCTTATTTATCATTTTTTCTTGTACATTCAATATCAAATTCTTACAATGAAGTCATTGAAATTTCTCCTAAAAAAATTCAAATATCAATTTTGAATAAGAAAATTTCCAACAAGATCAATTAATTACTATTGTAGAAATATTCCAAAGTTGTTGCTTGGTATTATACTGATCTGTTGGGAATACATCTTGATACATGCACACATCACATCTACATTCAAGAAAATGTTAAACCTTTTAGACAACTGCAAAGAAGAATGAACCTTGCATTGAAAGAAATAGTAAAAAATGAACTCCGAAAACTATTAGATTTAGATTTCATTTACCTCATATCTGAGAACCAATGGGCTTCATCCTTAGTTATTGTTTTGAAAAAGAACAGTAAATGGAGGGTATGCATAGACTATAGGGAACTTAATAAGGCAACTTTAAAGAACCATTTCCCTTTACCTTTCATAGATCAAGTCTTGGATAAACTGGTTGGAAAGAAATATTTTGATTTTCTCGATGGTTTCAATGGCTATAATAAGATAAGAATAGCTCCGGAAGACCAAGACAAAACAACCTTTACTTTCCATGGGGAACATATGCTTATAAAGTATTACCCTTTTGACTTTGTAATGTGTATGCCACATTTCAAAGGGAAGTGTTGGCTATTTTCGCTGATTCGATTCATGATTGCGTAGAAGTGTGCATGGATGACTTCACTGTTTATGGAAACACTTTTGAGGAAGCCATTGATAACCTAGAAAAAGTCCTAAAAATGTTAAGAGTCAAATATTTCATTAATAGACAATGAATATTTCTTTTTGATGTTTAATCAAGGAATTGTCCTTGTAAATAATGTATCTTTGTTGGGTATCAAGGTGTATCCACATAAGGTTGAAGTGATTGTTAAATTTCCAAACCCATCCTCTCAAAGAGATGTAAGAATTTTTTTAGGACATGAAGGGTATTATAGGCATTTCATTAAGAATTTTTCAAAAATTGCCTCGCCATTGTTTAAAATTATTGGAAAGGATATTAAATTCTATTGGGATAAAGATTGCCAAATTACGTTTGATGTGCTTAAAGAAAAACTTTCTATAACTCTTGTATTGAGAAGACCTGATTGGACATTACCTTTTCATATATCTATAAATGCTTCTAATTTAGCAATAGGAGCAGTTTTAGGGCAAAGAGAACAACAAAGAACATATGCCATTTACTATATAAAAAAAAAAAAAAACTTGACTCCAACTGAAATTAATTACACTTTTACAGAAAAGAAATTTTTGGAAATTGTTTATACATTTAATCAATTTTTTCATTACATTACGGGATATGAAGTCTTTGTGCATATTGGGCCATTTTGACATTCATGACTTGATGAAGAAACCAATAACAAATGGCAAAATTACAATATAGTTGCTACTATTGAAAAAATTTAACATCACGGTGTTAGGCAGGCATGGGAAAGAAAATCAAGTAGCAAATTTCCTTTCTCAAATCAACAATATTGGTGAGACCATTCATGTGATAGATATTTTTCTCAATGAAAATTTATTTGTAATTTTTGTTATAACACCTTGGTTCGCTGACATTGCCAATTACTTGTCTACAAGAAAGTTTCCACCACATTTTCCATCAAAATAAAAGAAAAAAGTGATTAGGAAAAGTGCTAGATAGTCCTAGATCCAAGGAGATCTTTTCTATACTATAGTTGACATGACTATCCACAGATGTGTTAGAGAGGATGAGATGCTAGATAACCTAAAAGCGTGTCACAATGAGCCATGCGGTGGAAATTTTTAGGATAAGAGGACAACCTATAAATTTCTTTAGCTAGGATACTATTAGCTTCTTTAAAGATGCCAAGAAGTATGTGAGAAGTTGTGATAGTTGTCAAGGAATGGGTTGCCCATTTGCAGTTGATGAAATGCCTCTTCATCCACAAGTCCTTGTGGAACCTTTTGAGAAATGGGCCTTAGATTTTGTGGGACCCATTAATCTAGTATCTAGAAAGAAGATGTACATATTGGTTTGAATACACTATGTGGGAAAAGCCAAAAGCTTTGGTAAGAGCTTCTGAGCAATCAATAGTGGATTTTCTTTTTAAAGGCATTTTTGTTTGTTTTGGAGTACCTAGAGAGATAGTTATTGATCATGAGGCTCAACTTACATCAAATTTAGTTGAGTCAATTATGAAGGAATACAAAATAAAACACAGGAAGTTGGCTCCTTACCATCCATTGGCCAATGGCCAAGTGGAATCTAAAAATAATTTTTTTGGAAGGCATCTTGACAAAGATTATTTAGCTTCGTCGAATAGATCAGGCATAACGGATTCTTGATGCCTTATGGGCATATAGAACAACATGGAAGAGTACAACTGTTCATGCCCCACACAAACTGGTTTATGGAAAACATGTAGTTTTCCCATTGAATTTTGAATTAAAACTTTAAAAAGTGCAACAAATTTGGGATTAAACATGTCAAAAGCTTAACAACAAAGAATTTTACAGTTAAATGAATTAGATGATATGTGTTTAGATGCTCTATAGAAAACCTCTCTTATACATCATTAAAGAGCTAAATTGCATGATAGATTTATAAAGAAGAAGGAGTTCAAAGATGGAGATTGGGCCCTATTGCTTGAATCAAGGTTTAAAGACTTCAAGAGTAACTTTACTACTAATTGGCTGGGTCCCTATGAAATTCAAACTATGTTTGATAATTGTGTTGTAGAAGTAAAGATAATTGATGGATCACACATCTCATCTATAGTCAATGGTCATAGGCTGAAGTTGTACCATCAACTAGTTTCCGTAGATGATTTTATTTCCAATTTATTTCAGCAAGCAGAGATGGACATTGTGGATAAAGGGGGTGATGCCCCTCACCCACTTTCATCCTAAATTTACATTTTGAAAAATAATGAGCTAACTACGTTCCTTCTTATCCTTAGAAAACTATGAGAATTACATCTATCAATCACAAGTTTATCCCTTTATCTAGTCTTGATAAATTAATAACGGAAAAGGAACCCCCTTATAGTTTCTTTAAGTTTTTTAGACTCTCTAAAATTGAAAATACCTGTGAGCATCAACCATCTTGGGTTCAAGAAAAATCCACATGATAGTAGTTGAGTTTTCTTTAATTTTTTCAAACTCATTAAAACTGGAAATATCGGCGAGCATTAACTATCATGAGCTCAATAAAAATCCATAGGATAGAGTAATAAAAGTGTAATTCTTAGAATTTTTCAAACTCATTAAAACTGAAAATATCAGTGAGCATTAACTATATTGGACTCGATAAAAATCCATAGGATAGAGTCATGTAAGTGTAAATAATATAGCTTGATATTAAGTAGTAGCAAGGATGTGATATTGTTCAGTAGAGATCTCTTCTTCCACAAAAAATGTGTGCACTATTTCCTGCAATTCCAAAATTGAGAACAATTTTTTTTGTAAAATTCCTGCAATTACAGGAATTTATGAACATTCATATTTCAATTCCTGTAATTTTATAATTTAGAACAAAGTTTCCTATAAAATTCCTTCAATTAAAGGAATTTTTGAACTGGAATATCTTTAGTTATTTGTCTAAATAAGGTTATTTTTAATAATTGGTTACTCTTGTCAAGTAACTACATCAAAGGAAAGTTTGCATCAATAGTTACACAAATTTCAATCAACATCAACAAAGAAAACATTGTTTTTCAGATTCAAGTAATTGAAAAATAATTTCTTGTAAGTGAGTTTTAGATTCCTACAAATTGAGGAGTAATTCCCTGTAATACAAGGTTCAACAGAAAAGGAAATTCAGGGATAATTCCTTCCATTATTGCATGCCAAGGATGAAGGTACCCAACAAGATTATATTCAACACTCTTCAACAAACTTAATGAAATAAAGTGATTTATTTCTATTTATTAAATTGAAAATAATTTAGAAATAATTGATTTTACCTCAAATAATCCTACGCAATCTCTTTTATCATTATCTTACATAACTATAATGTCACCTATCCCTCTGTGCAATCATTACTTTTCAATATCTAGCAATGGTGAACCTGACTATTTTTCATTATTCCAAAAATTCACCATAAAATTCTATGATTGTCTAAAAATTTATGTGATATTTGTACTATCATTACAAATATCCCTATCATTAAAACTAAAACTATTTCTAAATGTTTTATTTTATATATTATTGAAGCTTGAAATCCTGTAAGCCGAGCTCTGCTACTTTGCTCCCCACTTCGAATACCTTAATTCGAATTGAGCTTTCCTTCAAACTTTTGGTAGAAAACATTAAGTATGGCTACCACAGAGGTACCACGAATTGAACCCTATGGTATAGCAATTTTAGAGAGGTTCCCCGCATGCATAATACAATTCCACAAGGAAGGTTTACACCCTTTATTGAAAATTTCTAGGGACATAATGCAGTAGTCACAGAGGCATTTTCCAACACATTTGACTGACAAATTGTAAAACTTGGCAACCTTACACTTACAGTTTCAGAGTAAACCTCAGCTATGTTAGGAAAACCAAAAAGGAAGAAATATTTTCTTATGTTGATAATTGCTTGTGATATTATTGTAGTCTTGTTAACTTTATTTATGTTCTTCTTTTATCTTATTTTCATCAAATCAAAACATGAAGATCAACGACACCATATGTAGGCACTTAGTCAGGGCTAAAACCCCTCTATAGTGGACAACCCAGTCAAACTTTTCCACAAGTAAACCAAATTGAGATAGACCAATACCTTAGACCTGACCAAAAGACCTTCTTCCTCCACCAAGTCAGCCTTCCAAGATGATTTTACAACATTAAGTAGTTTCTTCTTATCTAGCAGTTTCAGCCCTACAAAAGTCCAAAATTTTGGTCCTATTGCAGCTCTGCAACTTCGACCCTTCTACAACTGTTAAACACACATGGGCAGCAAGAATAATCTGAAGGATAAAACATGAGAGTACAATTTTTATTAACAATTGATATACATTTATAGTACATATTGTGACCGTTGGGTTCCACATCCCAAGGTCTTTTGGACTCCTTTTGTCTATTCGGCTTCCACACTAACCCATTGAGGATTAGGTGTCCAACATTCCCCCCCTTAATCCGAAGGGTTATGTATGAATCCAAGAAGAGAGCTGTAATACAAAATGTGAAAAAATGCATGGCAACACTAGGCTGAATGTGCTCTCTGAAATGTTGGTATAAAAGGCAGTGGTTTAAGCATGACCACCAACACTGGAATGCTTAGAGCAGTTCCTGGAACTCTTCCAAAACTGGCAAGAAGCTGAAGTCTTCTGCTAGAGGAAGTGCTCCTTTTGTTTTGAAGAGGGAGGTCTCACCCCGCATAAAAGGGAAAACTTCAACCTGAAAAGGGAAGTTTCAACCTGTGATGGTTTAAGGATGACCAACAACTCTGGAATGCTTAATGCAATTCTTGGAACTCTTCCAAAACTGGCAAGAAGCTGGAGTCTTTTTCTAGAGGAAGTGTTCTCAATTTTGTTCTGGATTCTTCCAAAACTGGCAAGAAGCCGAATCTTCTGCTAGAGGAGTGTCCCAGATTACAACTGAGCATGTAGGGGGCATCTTTGTTTCTGGTTAAATCTGAAAGGGTGTGGCAGGTTGATGGCTCAGGCTCGCTTGATGTGGCTTTGAAGCTTGTAGATGACCATCATTTCCCCCCTGTCAGATACAAGGTGAGATGATGGAAAAAACTCAACTGCAAGACTGTTCAATATTCTGGAACAAGTTCTAACATGTGTTTGAAATATCTTCTTGGCTGTTGATGCCCATTGCCAAGAAGCGATCCATCTAAGATGAATCTTTGTTCTTGCAGGACGTTTGTTTCTGAAGCATCTGTTTGAAGAATGACTGGTTTTATGACAATGCTTACATGGATGAAGATCAAAACAATGATCTTTCAGATGGACAACTCGGTCACAGTGTTGGTATTTCACAATTTGTTGTTGTTGTTGTGGAAGAGGAGCAGAATCTGGAACAACTGGAGGTGAACTATCATGAAGAATAGGTGAACTATAATGAATGAATCCAACACTCTGAAACTGAATGGGCTTTGAGTAGTCTGGAATATGAAAGGACAAGTCCTTGTCATATCTAAGACTGGTTCTGTGCTTGTTATGAACAAGCTGTTTCCAAGGTTTGATGATGGGCATGGGAAGTGCAGACTGATTTTCTGCATCTGCATGTACAACTGTTGCTTTATTGGGTACTAAATCTGAACCAACTATAACATTATTGACTTGCTTCTGATGGGTTGCAGTCTCAATGTTCTGAACAGAAACGTGTTCAAAATGACTCCTCTGTTTTAGTTCTTCTTGCTGTAGCTGAGTTTCGAGCTGCAAAAAATCAATTTTCTCTTGTGCATTTTGTAGACAGACCTGAATGTATGTGAGAGAAACTTTGCTGACTTTTAATGTATCATGATTAGTAGACAATATCAGAGTTTTAAGGAACTCTAATACTTCACTAATTCTGGCCATTTTTTCTTCAATTTCAGATTTACACCTTAAAAAACTGAACAACTATTACTCAATATATAAAAGTAATATCACTCATAGTACACAACAATATCCTTTATAAATGTGCAGCAAATGATCAGTGTGCAACCAGCAAGCACCAATTACAAAAAATGACCAGCACTATGTTCTGACAATACAGCCGACTAAACTTTTCTCCACAAAAGACTACTTTTATTTGTCAAAACAATCACACCCTTTATACAACCCACCAAACTCTTATGCAGCACTCGAATCAAGGAATCAATGCACTATAGTGAGTTTTAAATACAATGCCACACTGAGGCAACAACAACTGCAAACTTGCTTGGATCCTTCAAATACTCCTTCACTTCAACGCAGAAATGATGGCTATCAAAACTTCAACAACTATAGCACCATGTCATGGAAAGTACTTGAATGATCATATATAAACACACAGAATTTATGGACAACTAAGAGAGCATATGCCAGAATGAGGAGCAACCACGGGATTTTAAGAGGCAAATTTCTTAATATATAAAACCTGGCAAAAATAGAAAAGGAACAATGCTTTGAACTCTAGATTCAAAACCTCTCACACTTCCATTTCTTCATCGGGAAGGGATGCATTTAAAACCATTTTTCGTGGCCCACATGGAATGAAAAGTTGTTGTCACATTACTTGCAATCACGGAATATAGTTAACACCAAAGAAATGGAAATGGACAAAGCGCCATTTGTGATTTCTTTGATCTCTATTCGAATCATCACTGTTTTCACACATACACTGTCTTACCATAGGAAACCCCCTTGAACGCATCATATGCAGCGCATACACTTTGGGAAAGACTGATAAAGACGACTTTCTCACCTCTGCTTTACAATGCCTACTACAGCCACGGTTGAAGATGCACATCCAGCAACCCAACCTTTCTGAAATTAGCAGAGGAATTCACACCTAGATTTTTGCAATCCCAACAATCTTTGGCAATACTAAGTCAGCCTCCAACTATAATCGAATTTTGTCTCTGGATTAAGCAAATTGACTTGCCCAGAAAATAATAAATTCGTTCAATAAGATTATTGCTTCAGGAATTAAATGCTTAGTTGCATCACTCATTATAGGACGATAGCAGAAATTCTTATACCAGTGAAGTATTTGATCTCCAACAATCACACTACAGGTGTCTAGTCTTTGAAAGCGACAACGTACACAGAATTTGCTCAGAATTTCAGCAAGCATTCATATGTGGCAACATGTTTCATTGGATTAAGACCCTTACACCCTCAATTTGGACGTTGCACCAATCACACCATCGAACCATGTATAAGGGAACTTGTCCATCAAGCCATGCACACAGAAACCCGTCTCAAAACTTGATCTGCCCAAATGAGGATGACTGCAATTAGTGCCTGGATTACTCGAATAATAAATTTTGGCTTTAAGGAATCACTTTCCTCAGCCCAGCATCCTGGCCTATGGCAATTTCGCGACTTATCCTCGGCCTTCTAAAAACGACGTCCCTTCTCTGGCACCAGAAATTTTTGGAAGTATCCCTGAATGTCCCGCGGCTCGGCTTGTGACAATATTTCACATCCTACAGTCCATACGCTCCAGACTTCAAGTAACACGCAACCCAGTAATACATGAATTTTTTTGACATTGGTTTAGCAGCCTTTAAACAAGTATTCAATTCTTTCCATAGGGTGCAATCAATTCAACATTTGTGACAGTCATTGATGTTCCAAAAATAATGCGACCTTCTCCCCAATATGTTCAGGTGACAGAGCAAGGCTCTCAGCCTCCCAGAGCAAAGGAACACAACTCTTCCCATAAGGTTCGACCTTCAGTTAGGAAGTTCACTTAGTCAGCATCAAATATTTGGGGTATCACTGCCACAGAACTTCACGTTCCGTACCTCTAGCTATATGAATACAACCCATGAATCTATTGACAATGCTTAGAACAAATTGGCCCTGGTGTTCAAACTACTTCTTTTGATATTAACTCGGCCTCTAATCTCTAGGAAAGAACAACGGCTAGGTTTTGTTGAACACGACTCTCTTTAGGCATAAGAAAGAACATTCAGACTCCTGAAATTTCAATGGGATTCGGCTCCTTCCCATGAGTTTGACTTCTACGAATGGTGGTGGAAGATGCATTTTTGGAATATGATACATAGTAGACAATAAGGCTAATGCATCAAAACCATACTCATAACACTCACTGAATGCGGGATATTCAGGATTGCTTCAGCAGCTTGGCAACATTCAACGCACAGTCATTCAAACGAGAGTGATTCCAGGCACTGTCAGTAATCAAAGGCTTGTAACTGTCCCTTTGTATAGCAGATGCAATAACATGAATTATGATTGATCACAGGGCAGAGAATCGACAAAATATATGGGCAGAGATCCAGGCATTGGGCAGGCAGAGAGACAAATGATACCAAGAACGTTCTCCTCCATGAATGATGTGTTGACATTTTCTACAACTAGAAGAGGCGAACAATGTAACTGTTATGATAGCGGACAGTGGGCTGCAGCATAATTGTAGTAGGCAGTGTAACTGTTTAAATGAATATGGATAACACATACATAAGAATGGAGCAGCGTTCAAATAAACCTGGAGCAATGTTCAAATGAATAACACATTCAATGTGTATTCTTGCGTGGAGGCACTTGTTGATGCCTCGAAAATCGCTGCAACAACATTGGGGGATAACCACCCGGTCCGGACCTTGAAAGCAGCTCCTTTTCCGTTTGGTGTGGTGGCTCCGACTGGTTAAACTAGGTCCAGTTACCTTCTCCCTATTGCTATTGGTTTATGATGTATCTTTACTTACCAATAGACAGGGATATCAAATCACTTCTCCTTGCTGATCAGGCAAGAGGATGACCCTTAAGCTGATTTGGGTTCAGCCAAGCCACAATTAAAGTTTTGCCTCTTTGAGGAGAGGACTTAACAGAATGTATAATTTACTCTAAATGCAAGCTTATTCTATGATGCAAGCAAAAGAAACTAATCTAAATCCTATCTTAATTAGGCATATATAGATCTAACCCAACTAAGAGCAAGATAATCCAAATATTGGGATTTAAATATGTCTTGTTTATAATGAATATCAAGTTAATGAAGTAGTTCAATTAACTGATATTATGGTTACCAAAACACATCCTATTGAGACCTTTTAACTGAAATAATAAACCAACAACATTCAGGAAATAGTTCACAAAAATGTTATTAATCATCAAATCAATAAATCCAATAATTGAATAATGATATGTGGAAATAGTTCACAACATATTACCATTCAATAAATCAGTTTCATAAGACAGATTTCAGAGTAAGTAGTTACTCAAAAATGAGAAATTAATTCATAAAAACAGAGATACATAATAACAAGATTGAGACAAATTACCCATATTGACAACAGTGCACAAACATGAATAAAATGACACATTCCTGTCACCATAAAATTAAAACTGATATTTGAAACAATAGTATTAGAAATACCAATTTATTGCATCCATTTTTCTGTTCTTGGTCTCCAACAACCCTTTACATTGCTTGAACTTCTGCCTTCAAACTAGAGCCACAATAGTGCAAGCTTTGTTCTTCATGCATAATTCAATATACAAAGGGAAAATCCTCAATAATCCCCAGATCTGAGATTTTTCACTCCTCCCTCCTACAACTCTAAATTCCTATTACAGTAGTGCTTTCAGAAGTCTAAAATTGCAGAGGAGAGCAGCCCCTTTTACATTCTGCAATTTGTTATTTATAATATTTGTCAAGGAATTCTTGAGAGAAGAGTTTGTTGAAGAGAAATCTGCTAAATCCAATTTTACTTGCTCCTAATTCTGATCTTCGATTGTTGGAGCCTTCTCATTGATTGAGATTCTTTTTCCATATTTCTTCCACTGTTTTCCTGCAAAAGAAATCAAAATAACTTAAAATGCAATCAAAATATCATTTCTGGCAATTAAATCAAACCCAATCAAATTCTATTTAAATAAATAATTAAAAACAAAATATAAGCTCTGTATTGATGCTTGAAATGGCTTGATTGGTAAATGATATTATTGACCAATGGATCTGCAATTAGAAGAGGCTTTGGACAAATGAAATTGAAAACAATAACTCAGAAAATTGATTTTTCAAAATTCGGAGCTGATCTTCTGCCTGATTTTTGGCCCATAATGATCAAATCTGTTGGTGAACTCCTTCAAAATGTTCTCCTTGATTTTTTCTCTTTCCATGAGCCGATCCTGGAGCCTGATTTGGCCAACTATGAACTCATTTATTGAGCTTCAAAGGTTGATGGGTAATCTGATGTATAAATTTGGACAATTCTGTTGCTGGTCTAAAAAAGTAATTAAAAAATATCCATAAATTAGTCCCTAACTATTCTAATTATTCTAATTATACTTAAACATTATTATTCAATTTACTAACTTATATTTATTACATTTATAACAATCATTCTAATTTAAAAACTAATCAAATATTAATTCTAATTAAAAATAATTAATATTAATCGAATGATTGTTTTAGATTTTAATTTAATCAAATTATTAATGTTTTATTATATTAATTAATCTATTATTTTAATTCAATTACTTAAGTTTCTATTTATTAATTAATATAATTACATTACATTTTTTTATTATATAATATATTACATATACGTATTAATATATAAACTAGTTAATATATATTATCCTACACTACTCCTAAAAACATTACAACTAACATATCCCCATACATAATATTCCAAGGAACCAACCGTTTGAACCAATCCATATAAAACTTTGTTTTTTATTGGTTTTCGCTTATCGACAATCGGGGGAGTTAAAATGTCGGAGTTTTCAAACTTTGGCACAGTGGAAAGCTCCGATCCGATCTGTCGATCGGGTAATAAAAATTACTTTAATATTAATTCAAACGAATTTGCCATGTATTGAAATGCCTTAATGCCTTTTTTAAGCCATCGCATATCGGCGAATCAGGAGGATAAGAGGATATGGTATTGGGGGTTTATAAAATATGTTGCGAATAAAACTTCCGACCTGATATCGCATTGAATTTTTTGTCTTTTAAACTTTGGTTAATGTTACATTGTCCTTTGGTTAATCGGCAAATCGCATCGGGAGATGGCTATTGGGGTTTTTAAAACATGTCATTTGAAAGCTCCCGATTCAATTAATGCTTCCGATGCGATTAAAATTTATTTTTTTATATTTTTATATATTAAATTTTAATTTAATTTAATTAATTATATTTTTAAATAATAATTTATTAATTATTTAAGATTAATATTAAAGATTATGTATTTATTTTTATAATGCAACTATTTGTAATAAAATGAAAAACAATTTATAAGCCACTTGAAATTATCATTTTCGAAATTAATAATTATTGGAGTAATATTACTAAAATCCGGGTTGCTTAGATTGGCTACAAATTGAAAAAATATTAGTAAAAACTCACTACGGGTTAATATTAATGAATGCGGGTTAATATTTGAAAATGCATTATTGAACTAATTTATTTACAAAATGCGATATTGTACATTTTATGCATTTTTAACCCAGGCTAGATAAATGATGAGACTTCAAAGGAGTGCCATTTTCAAACCAGTTGACCAAATGAGGTGAAACAAGCGTCAAAGGGAAACTTATAAAAATCGATTCTAACAAAGAAATCAAAACAAAAATCCGAAGAAAACTAAAAATTAACGAAAACGTAGAGCAATTAACTACAATAAAAATCCAAAAAGGTGCTTAGCCAAAATTTTTATAGAAAGGGTCCCCATTATTCGAAGTGGACGCATCAATAATGGGGGGTGTTGTGTTTTTACCACAACAATTGGCGACACACGGGAGAAGAACCAGTTATCTCTCTTTGATATGAATGAGACTTTCCTAAAATTAAAGTAAAAATAATTAAAGAAGAGAAAATTATGCTTGAAATGCTTGACTAAGTTCATTAGTCTGAATAAAAGAAAGAATCATCTAATTGTAATTTTTCTTAAAATTCCTCATACATTAAAATATTTCAAAATTCTATATCAGTCTTTAATTAGTTGTAGAGATAAAGCAAGGGTCACTTTACAGCTTAGCTTTTAAAATATACTCCTTTGTCATAGGTAGAGCCACTGCTTCCAGCAAACATCTATAGTTTCGACAGGGTTACCTTTTAATCATAAATGATTCAGAATCCCATCTTTTTAAGAATTATTGACCTAGAGATAAATCCATTTATATATGTATTACTTTTTTGAATTTTTTATTTTATTTCTCTTAAGAGCCATTGTCCTAGTATGGTAGCCAGATAGTTGACAATGCCATTCACTGGTTAAAATTGGACTAAACAAGATGGCTCGTGATGAGACCCCTTGTCTTATAATTGTTTGCAATCATAAGCCATTACCCTGGTTTGTTTTAGCAGTGTTGGTAATGTCAGCCTATTTTTCCCCTATGATCATGGTAAGCAGGCTCACGATGAGACCTCTTATCTTTTAAGTTTAAATATATTTCTGGATTATACTCTAGAAAATAAGACTCTTTGGGACAGGGAGAATCATTGACTCAAGAGTTAAGAATGACAATTTCAGAGTTAAATGTGCTTTGCTGTAAAGTGTCTTTATTTGGTTAAAAATAACTTTTCTTGACTGATAATAGAACTCTGAAAGATCTTAATAAAATTTTGAAATCTCAAAATGATTACAATTTGATGAAAAAGAAAATTTTCAGATTTTATGATACTTTGTCAACTTCTCGACTGGTAATCTCTTCCTTAAGTATGTCTACTTTTGTAATAAGAAAATCAAACTTTACTAAGAGATTTAAGAAAAATCTAATAGATGATTATTAACAATTTTTCTCCATGTATGTTGACCATTGTTAAGTAACAAGTAGGCCTTCCATATGAATCATGGAAAAGTCACCAAAATCAAAATTGAAAACTAAAAGAAAAGAAGTCTTATGCTAAAGTGAGAAAAGAAATCAGCAAACGAAATTAAAATGAAGAAATGTGAAAAATGAAGGAAAATCCAAGTTTCAAAAGATAAACTCAAACAAGAATGCTTATATCAATGTCTCAACAATATGAAGAAAAAGAAAATAATCGTGTAACCAATCATTCTCATGTCGAGATTGGGTAAATTATACCTTGCAGGGTTGTGAGTGTTTTAGGCTTTTTGAATAGCAGTGATGATAAAATTCAGCCACAATGAAAATTTTCTGTCTGATATCAATCTTCTTGTTTCAAAACATCATCTTGATCATTTTCTAATAAAATGAATGCTTAAAGAAACAAACTAAAGGTTCAGAAACTTCCTGGAGTAACTGTTTTGACGAATATTATCGTTGCTTCTTGAAATAAAGCCAGGAGAAGAGTATAAGACTTCAAAAATCTGATTCGGCAGAGGATTGAAAGCTTCAAATGGAGAACTGCAAAACAAATTTTTAATATCAACAAAAACAAAACTGAAACTAAAGTAACGAAATGGAAATTAATGAAAGTGGGTACATGAATCTTACCATTGGATAATTTCTTTTGATCTTACCTGAAAGGTATCAGTTTCTCCAAACTAGTTGACTTCTTATTTTAATTAACATTAAAAACATGAAGAAGTAAAACTAACCAAAATCTTGTAACCCAAAATCATTATTTATTTTATTTAAACTAAAGCAAGCAGTAAAATGTAAAAATGGAATGCTTAGTGCTCAGGGGAATTGAAATTAAAACAAAAGTATCAGAAATGAGAATGAGAATTTGCAGTAACGAATGTTTCTCAAAACATTATAAGTTTCATATAAACTCCATGATTTTATAAATTGTCCAAAATCAAGACCAAATCCAAGATAATAAAATTTAAATATGAAGATAAAGAGGTCTTGAATTCTATTTTTTAATTATGGAATTATATATTTAAAACTAAAATGTATGAGAAATTGAAATGATTTTTTGTGTGCTGCAAATTTGTCATCAATTGTTTTTTTTCCTATAGTGGTTACCCAAGCTCTCTTTTAAAATAACAAATCGCTGTATCGGATGATTCACATCACATGTTTCTTCACCATGCTTCAAGTTTAATTTGCAAGAGTTCACTTTTGTTATTATGCCATATATTGATTAAATCTTAATGGCTTAGAGGCATGCATTGGAAGCTATCGTATCGAAGATTGCAATGGCAAATTGTCGATTAAGAACATGCGATGAGAACATGTGCAGCGATCGCTTTTGTTTTCTCAATATCGTTTCTAAGTCCCGCAATTTCACATTCTAACTTTTCATTGTGTTTTTCCTTTCAGCAAGTTGGAATGTCATAGTATCTATGATCATATTCTTTTCTTCTAAACAAATTTTAAGTTTATAAATTTCTTCATAGAGATCATCTTCATCTATAACATCCAAGAAATCATCATCTTCAAAAGCCATCAAAAGTATATAATCATTACCATGTTCATCTTCATCACTATTTGAGAGTCCATCGCTATCTTCATGTGTATAATTGCTCTTCCCACTTACATTCTATTTTTTGTTCCATTTAACTGGTTCCTTACCTTTATCAAGCTTATATTTATGAGTACATTTGGCTACATAGTGACCGACTCTCCCACAAGCAAAGCATTTGAAAGGTAGCTTACCTCTGAATCTTCCAGAACCCCGTTGAAGGTTCTTGATAAAGTTTGATTCTTCCCCTCCTTCTGACGTATGCCTTGACTCATTGTATTCTCCTTTTGATGTTTTGAATGTGGCTTCTCTAATTTCTGATGGACCCCCTTTTCTCATTTCAAAGGCAGTTAGGATTCCATGCAGCTGTGACATGGTAATACTTTGAAGATTCTGCTTTTCTTCTATGGCAGAAACTTTTGATTCAAACTTGGAGACAAAGATCTTAATACCTTTTCAACTACAGTAACATATTTTATCTCTTCACCCAAGTTTTTCATGCGATTAACAATCTCATCTATATGTAAGAAATAATTAGCCACACTTTCATCATTGTGCATTATGAGAGTTTCATATTTAATTTTGAGAGATTGTACTTTTGCACATTTTACCTAATCATCTCCTTCATAGCTTAGAATGATATTGTCCCATATTTCTTTAGCGGTTTTGAGTTGCATAACCTTGATGAATTCTACTTGAGATAGACTCCCCAATAGAATATTGATAGCCTTTGCATTTGTCTCATACTGCTTTTTACCAGTTGTATCTATAGGAGTTGTTGATGGGAATGTGTATCCTCCTTCCACAATATCCCAAAATTTTGCACCAAAAGATTGAAGATATGTTGTGGTTCTTACCTTCCAATAGGCACAGTTGCTCCCATCAAATATTGGTGGCCTGATGGATGCCTCCCCTTCGTAGCTGCTCATGATGATAGATCTTCCTTCAAGCGATCAAGCTTCTTCTAAAGGACCTGCTCTAATACCAATTGCTGGAAATAATACTAAGAAGGGGGACGAATCAGTATTATCAAGTAAAATAATTTTTCATTTTCAAACATAGATATACGCTACTTCAAATATGGAAACCAGCATATACACGCAACTGTGTCTATAGCAACTAGCGTATAATCAGTAAACTTAAGACTTAATTAATTCATTTGATCTTTAATCAGTGCATCAGAACTTCATTAACCATAAGAATAGTAAACAAGTGTAGCAAACAGAACAGATCATCACACATATGAACACAAGATATAAGGTGGAAACCCAATGTGGGTGAAAACCACCTGCTGCAATGCTTCTCTATCTTCTTGCTAATAAGAAACTTCTTTTTACAATATTTTTGTACTGGTGCAGTCTTATACCAATACGCAGGATTCTACCTAAAAAAGGCTACAACCTTCTCTCATTCTCTAGCTTCTCCTGGAAGGGAGCTACAACCCCCTTAGCTCTTGTATTAACTGATGTACTAGTATGTAGGTGCTGACCTACAGAAGGCTACAACCTTCTCTTTTCTTCCAGCGACCACGTTTCATAAATTTTCAGATTGGATCTATAAATAACATCAATCAAACATCAAATATATCTACATCAACCAATTCCCCTTGCACCAACGAAAATTGAATCAATCAATCGCTTCTCTGAATGCTATACCCATAATACATTAACAATAACCAGACACCAATCCTAAACCCAGAATACTACAGCAATAAATAGAACTAGCTAAAACATATTTTATGAGATGTACGCTACTTCAAGATGAAGAACCTACGCGCATACGCTTCTATATTAAGGCAAACCAATGTATACGCTATTTTGAATTACCAAACCAACGTGTATATGTGCCTTTTCTTTTCCGAACCTGCATACAGATCTATAAAAGATAATTTACCATTTTCAATTATTCAGTCATCAGTTATACCCAGATTATCAGATTTATAGATCAAATCATGCACCAAATGTAAGAGATAAAAATCACACAAAGATACTTCTATTCTAGCCTTAAGATCTTTATCCATCAATAGAACTTATCCTTCTTCTAGCACTCAGGTTCCTCCTTGATTCAGATCCAGCTATGCACCATAACCCGAATGACCAGTATTCTAGATCTTGCTCTTCATAAGATATTCAATGCTTGAGTCCTTTGCCTAATGATCTCCTTCCCCTTTTATAGTCTTAGGCCTTACTCAATACCATGGTCCAAAACCACTTAGAACCAATACTTGGGACCCAATACGTGGGTCCAATACTTCGGACGAGATACCATGGTCCAAAACCATAGGTCCAAATACCAAGGACTAAATACCATGAACTAATAACAAATTTTCCCACATGTACGCGCTTTTCCTTGCATGAAAGTGCGTGCATACGCATACGCACCTTTTTATTGGCTATCCCACGTGTAAACACAACTTAGTTAAGTGGAACCTCCGTATATGTCTTTTTCCTTCATTCTAAGAGCATGGACTATGATCTATCGTCTGAGTGAGTTTCCATCAAGGACAACACTTGTGTCATAGTGCCAAACCTTTGTCATAATGCCAACAACTTGGTCATATTATCTCGATTTGGCACATATGGTACCTTGTTTGGAATATCTCTCTGAGTAATACAATATTTATTACAGGCCCTTGCCTATGGCTATGGGCCTACTGCAAACCTCAAGAAAATGTTGTTTAATGGGTAAAAATTGCTCCAGAAGTTCACGACCCAAAAAACTACTGAAAATGATGAAACTGACTGGAGGTCTAGGTGAAATAGGTGGGTGGCCACCAATATCCACCTAGATCATTCCTCCCTCCTTAGGAAGCAATGGTACCCATTGCATTCAAAGCCTCCATGAGGTGAGGAAATTTTTGTTGAACTTGGTCCTTGGTGAACCACTTTCCTTAGTGAAGGAGTTGGCTTGCTTTGATAAATCGATATAGTTGGATCCTCTATTGGTGAGTGTTCTTGATATACATGCCCATGATCTAATCAGTTGTGGATTGTTCCATGTAGTATGGGTTTAACTTTGTTGGTGTGATTCTTTCGACAATGTCAAATGTGTCCAACAATGGTGGAAAGTATGGCCGAAGGAGGTCCACATTGAATATTGGGTGTAGGCCAAGGAATGGTGGAATGATGATATCGAAGGCATTGTCTCCTACACCCTTGGTGATGGTGTATGGACCATATCAAGTGGGAGAAGCTTGTAGTGGGGCCCAATAAGGCATTGCTTCTACATATGTAGTCAAACTTTGTCGCCCACCTAGAACTTATGTGGCACCTGATGATGATCATGTCATTGCTTGTACTTATCATTGGCTCCATCCAATATGCCATGAACCTACTGGTGGATATGTTGAATGCACTTAATGAATTTTTTAGCCCTGTTAGCTTCGGACTAGACATGAGCTGAATCTGCCTCAGTAGATGCAAATGGTATGGCCACATCAATGGGACATAGTGGTTCGAATCCCAATCCCACTTGAAAATGGTTATGGTCAATTGAGCTATGGAGAGATATGGTGTAGTTGTGTTTGACATAGGGGAGGCTTTCATCCCATGCATGTGGATGCTTCAAGTTATACATGCACATAATGTGTAAGATCATCTTGTTGACGAACTATATTTGGCCATCAGTTTGGGGGTGGAAATTTGTGGACTTATTGAGCTTGGTATCGAGAATTGATGAGAGACTTGACCAAAATGTACTTAGTAACCTATTGTCCTAATCTCAGATAATGGATTATGGGATCCGAAAGTGTACCCACACTCATTCAAAGAAGAGCTTAGCAGTGGATTTTGTTGTGATACTCTTCTTACGAGCTGCCAGAATGGCCATCTTAGAGAATTTTTCAATGACCACGAAAACACAGTCATTACCATGCTTAGTAGAAGGAAGGCCCAACATGTAATCCATGCAGATGGATTCCCAAGGTCAGATAGTAGTAGGCAGATGAGTATATAGGCCTTGCTTCTTGATGTTCGTTTTGGCAATGATGCAAGTAGTGCAGGATCTGATGTACTTCCCAACATCTTTTTGAAGGTTTAATGAATAAAAATACTTCTGCAATATTGCCACTATTTTCTCTACCTTGAAAGGTCAAGCACCCTGACTGTAATACACCTCCCAAATTATCTTCACATGCTCACTTAAAGGAACACAAAGGTGTACAAGGTGGAATAACTTTGCATGGTGGAGGTGAAAATTTGGAACTTTCTTTCCTTCCAGGAGTGTCTGGTATGCGTTGTCGAATTATGGATCGCTCTTGTAAATATGAGTTCACCTCCTAGTCTCGTTCCCAGAATATTCAATCATGGTGGTCAACGCCATGACCAAAAGTCGGCTAAGGCAATCTATAATATTATTGGTGCTACCCTTCTTGTACTTAATTTTCAAATCGAACTATTGTAGGTATGTGGACCATTTCTAATGGTGGTTATTTTGAAACTTCCCATGTGTCTATATGAACTACAGGGATCGTTGATCTATGTGGATAATCGTTTCTTTCCCCATAATGCAATGCTTCCATTTTCAATAGACCTACACAATGGAATACATCTCTTTCAGACTATGTCTGAAAGAGTCTAACTGTGATATGCCACTAGATTCCCCTATTGAGTAAGGACTGCACCAATAGCATAGTCAAAGGAATCTATCTTGATCTCAAATGGTTATTGTAGGTATGGTAATGTGAGCACTAGTGCAGAGAAGAGGTGATGCTTCAACTCAAAAATGCCTTCTATTGGGATTCATACCAAAATAACTTTTATTTTGCTCCTCCCTCAGTGACTTGACTTAAAGGCCAAGTGATATGAGAAAACCCCAACATGAACTTGAGGTAGAAGTTTACAAGACCCAGAAATTTATGGAGCTGTATTATATTGATTAGGGATGGCCAATCCTGAATGAATTGTATCTTGGTTGGGTCAACATGCACACCCTTCTCATCAATGATGTACCCCAGATATTGAACTTGGGTCATACCAAAAGATCATTTCTCCAAATTGGCACACAACTTGTGTTGCCGCAGGGTTTGGTGGACCTGTTGAATATGGTGGAGGTACTCTTCCAAACTCTAGCCGAATATCAGAATGTCATCCAAATACACAACCATGAATGAGTTGACAAAGGGTAACAAGACATCATCCATCAGCCTCATGAAGGTTTCAGAGGCATTTGTCAACCCGAAAGGCATGACCAACCATTCAAAAAGGCCCTCCTTAGATTTGAAGGCAGCCTTACACACATCAGAGAGTTTGATCAGTACCTGGTGATAAATAGAATTCAATTCAATATTACTGAAATATTTGGTCCCCTTGAGCTGGTCCATAAGGTCATTAATATGTCGGATTGGATACCTATTCTGGGAAGTGATCTTGTTCAGCGCCGAATAGTCAATAAAGAGTCTCGAGGTCCCGCCCTTGTTTTGTACCAACACGATCAAGCTCCCACATGGTGATGAACTTGGCTTGATGTGCCCTTTCTGTAATAGCTCCTGAATATGCCTCTTGATTTCCTCATTCTCCATAATAGAGTGTCGATAGATTGGTCCATTGGCTAGCAGCATGCCCAGGGGAATTTTGATGGAGTGCTTGACTTGATAGTGTACATCAACCCCTGTAGGTGAGGTGAAGATGTCCCTATACTCCTCCACAACCTTGTCCATCTGTTTTTGTCATGTAGAGGAGCCCTATATAGAGCCTATGGCCACAATATTCTTCTTTCCCTAAGGGTGAATCATAAGGAAAATAAATTCTCGATCTGGGAAAAGATATTACTACATTGCTTCAAAGTGATCGAAGAAATGATGGTATGTGATGCTACCTATGGTATCATATACACCTTATTTTCCAAAGTAATAACAACAATGTGAGGCCTAGATTCATACACAACATTTCATTTCCACAAGTATTGTTGGCCTAATAATACATCACAAAATTCAGGAGGAGCAACATCACATAGTACCTCATATGTGAAGGGCTTGATACTGTAGGGAAGGTCGCATTGTTGGCTAATGCGTAGATCCCACCCTTCGTGATCCACCCAATGGTTTATGGCTATAGGTGTGGCGTGGTCGGTAGGCCCAACTGCTTCATGACCTCTACTAAAATGATTTTCTTTTGGATCTCACTATTAACAATGAACTGCAACAAAGAACCCTTCACCCACATCTGTGAGTGGAAGATCTGCTCCCCCTCCTCTGGATCTTCAAGCTCATCCTTCTGGATCTTTGTGGTGGAAATGGTGGCACTAGGCTCTGAATTGATAATATGCTTCCCTTTGTCATTCCCCTTATCTGTTTCTGACTCGGAGTCATAACATGCATCTGATTCAGAAGCCTTTAGCTTGGCCACTAGTGACTTCTTGGCTCGACACTCACTTGTGTTGTGAGTGGGGCTCTTATGGAATCCACACTATTTCCCTGTCTCCTTCTTTGTCTTCATGATATTTTTCTTTGCTTTCAGCTTCAATGGGTTGTCGTGGGTTGCCTCACCTTGCATTTGTCCTATGTTCCATGGTTTAGGGGTGCCTTTCTATTGATTCTTATTTGTAGATCCAAATTCTCACTTCTTCTGTTTAAATTTATGCTTGATCTTAACATCGTATCGATAGGCGACACCAAGCAAGAAGATTTCCAAGAACTCCATCTCATCCTAGATGTACTTTTGTAGACAACTACGGTACTTTAGTACTAAATTATTCTCAGAATCCTTGATACTCAGCTTCACGCGAAGGGTATGGAAAAAATTTGTGAACTTTGAAATATATTTCTCCCTTCCTGACCGCAGCATGATCCACTTTATGTATTTATCTTCATAGCCCCTAATAGGGTAATATTGTTCCTTGATGGCATCTTAGAAATAATTCCAAGTGGGTGTGGCTGAAAACAGTGAGGATTCCCTCTCGAACTTTTGTTCACAGTAGGTTTCTCAATAGTCCTTGATATGTGGGGTGACTTTGAGGAGTGAAAAAGTAATCTTTTCCTTATTGGAAAAGTCATGAACTGAAATATATCCTTCCAAAAGATTTAACAATCTATCTACAACATCTGCATCTATCTGGCCTTCAAATATGGTAATGTCAAAGTTAACTTGTAACTTACAAGGAGTGGCACCTCTAGAGTGGCTGTTAGATGAAGATGTGTTGCGTGTGGGTAGCCGCCAAAGGATCTCAGCAAAGTTATCCAATATCGTGTTCCTATATCATTTAAGGGCTTCCTTGAGAAATATTTTGAAAGGATCTCCTACCCCCTCATCTTTCTTTTCTTCTGCCTGTAGAACTTTTGAATAATATAACACTTATTCATAGAGATTATCCTGATTATGCACTATTTGCGGAATGCATGCATAATACATAACCTCCTCTACGTTGATCATCATTTTTTGGAATTAAAGAAACAATCGCATGCGCACATTGAAACATCAATCACACATATCAACACAGTATGTACTAGGGAAAGCATACAGCTGAAAACCCCTCAACTATCTGTATATTATGATGATAGAGAACATGGAACAATACATAGTATAATAATCCTTGCAAGTACTCAGTACTATCTCCACCTGTTACACACAAACTAGCTTAGATCTTAATCAAGTCACAGGTTCAAATCTCCTCCACTATTTGCCTACCTCTACTGCGTAATACCTGTTGACAATAGAAATAATCCAAGTTCGAATTCCCTTGGGTTGTACTGCACAATCCTCATTTGCAATCTCAATCAATGATTGTGCAAATCTCATGCACAGCTATAGTCACAACTGATAGTAGTCTCACCCTTTCACCCACCTCTAACACTTGTCTCCACTTAACTGTCCATGCACTGAGTTAATTGATGTATTCTTTAGTTGATTTATGAGTTAATAATTAGTGAATTAATTAATAATTAATTCACACCACTCATCACTAGTGTATTTGTTAGTTAGACTAAATACAACTAGTTCAACTAAGTCAAACTGAACACAACTCCATCAACTCCTCAATCAACTCCACCAAACTCAATCACCTGAGTTCTAACTGAAGTCCATCATGCAATAGCTCAACTAACCCATAGGAAAAGTGTATTTCCTTCTGGTAGTTGCATGTGCCACATCGGTAGCTCAAACTGAAGTGCTGCAAGAGGATAAGATAATGTTTATAGTCCAAATATTATTAAGAGCTAATAATATTCGACTATTCTATTTTTAGACTGGTAGTCTAAAAATAGACTCCGCCCATATGTATAAAAATATATGTCCATCTATTTTTACCAACATGACCAATCATCCATAAATAGCATCCTGCAACTCATAGACCATGATCCATATGTCCAAAAATTGACATAGTCTAAAAATAGACTTTGCGCCAAAAATAGCCTGCGGGGCCACTTAGTGAAGGTGACTTCTTTTCACTAAGCTCCATCATCTTGTTGCATTTTCAACACTCCCTCTCAACAAGATATGGATTATCTGCAACCCCTATCATGCCTCTGTGGTATTTGAATTTGCTCCTCGTGAGCGCCTTCATAAAGATATCAGCATCGTGATCCTTCGTGGGAATGTATGAAAGTAACATGATTATCCGCTGCACACAATCTCTGATATAATGGTACTTGATGTCGATGTGTGACCCAAACAACCTGACCAGGATCTTCCTCATCCATATAGCCTCACATGCAGCCAAACTTACTACCATATAGTCTCTGCTGAACTAAATGCCACCGATCTCTGCTTCCTGCTATACCAGGAAACTATTGTCGACCTGATACTGAAGATCCCTCCATATGTGCTCTTTCTGTCTGTTGGGCTCCCTGCCCAATCTATATCCATGAAGCCACATAGCTTCACCTCATCCCCCTGTCTGTACCACAATCCATATCCCGATGTGCCTCTCTTGAGCCTGCACACATGCGACTCCACCAACTGTCAATAAGCAATGGCATCCACTGCCTCCGCTGAAGTAGCATCCTCCTTCCTCCAACCTCCATGAAGAGGAGTATCAACAGGCTTGCAGCCATGCATGTTAAACTTCTCCAGTATCTCCCGAGCATACTTACCCTCAGAAACAAATAGTCCATCACTGTGCTGCCAAATTTTGTAGATCCATCTCGAACCCACCACTGGTTTTCCTTCCAGTCTTGGGACAATATCCCATGCACTGTTTCTGACAATCAAATCATACTCTTCCACCATGGAATCTACCCATGTGGGATCCTCCACGGCTTCCTCGAAAGAGGATGGCTCATTCACGACACATTTGCTCACAAGAGCCATGTATCCAGTGTACCGATCAGGTGATTGTCTCTGTCTGCGTTGTGCTGTAGGTGGTCCTACAACCTTTTCTGCATCTTGAGCCAGTCACTGAGCTTCTGTAGTGCGCTTTCGCCCTCTGATGGTTTGCACTGCATGAGTGGTCTCTTCCACTCCATGAACTTCATCTTGTGGGTGATCCACATCCTGAAGCTCATCCTTAAGAACTAATAGCTCCTCATCTGCATGCAAGTGTGGCTCCCTCTCAATCGAACACTTCATGGCTTTCTCCTCCTGAAATTTGATATCTTGTCACACAAAAGTCTTGTGACTATCTGGAAAATACACACGATAGTTGTGAGGCGTATCAGTGTACCCCACAAATATCCCAACCTCTGCGATCGGCTCTAGCTTCTTCCTAGCATCCTTCATCACATGCATGTAAATAGGAGAACCAAAAATCCTAAAATGGGAAATATCAGGCCTCTTACGAGAATAAGCCTTCTCGGGTGTACTCATGCCAAGTATCTTGTGAGGACAACGGTTATGCACATATACTGCAATATTGCATGCCTCCACCCACAAGTGAAGGGGTAGGCCCTGATCATGCAACATCGCCCATGGAGCACCCATGATCTTTCTGTTCTTCCGCTCAGCAACCCCATTCTGCTATGGGTTATGGGGAGCTATGAGCTCTCTTCGAATCCCTTTCGTGCTACAAATGTCCTTGAACTCACCAGAGATGAATTCACCACCATTGTCACTCCTAAGAGCCTTCACCTTCTTCCCTAATTCCTTCTCGACCAGTGCTTTGGACTCACAGAAATTTGAGTATTTCTCGCTCTTCTTCTACATGAAGAAGATCCAACACTTTTGAGAGAAATCATCAACAAAGATCACATAGTACTTGTGCTTTATTATCGAAGCTACTGAGAAAGGTCCACACACGTTTCTATGAATTCTCTCAAGGATCGTCGTGGCACAACTATCCTTCTCGTGAAAGGTGGCTTTTACAAATTTTCCGAAAGTACACCCCTTGCACTGATCTCACTGCGCAAGAGTGCCTTTAGGAAGCCCAGTAGAAATCTGTTGTAGTATCTTCAAGGCTCCATGGTGAAGGTGGCCCAATCTCTAGTGCCATAGTTCGCCATCATCCCAGCTCACCACTCCTTCTGCCTTGCATGCCATTGTTGCACAGCCATCTACATGCAATTGATAAAGGTTCTTGACTCGAACCCCTATCTTCCAGGTTTCTCCAATTGTCTTACTGTGCAGGAAATCCTTTCCCTCGCTGAAGACAACATCATATCCCTTGGCTTCTAACATCGCCACAGAGATAAGATTCTTCTTCAATCCTGGAACATGCATCACTTCCTTCAATACGACGGGTTTACCAGACTCCCTCTCAAAGGAAATCGTACCGATGCTGGTCGCACTGTATCTACCATCATCGCCCATCTCGATGTGCACTCCAAGATCTTTCTCATCCAGATCAGAAAACAAATCTTGATCTCCTGTCATGTGAAAAGACACACCACTGTCCAAGAACCATACCGATCCCATCACACTTGATACCAAGCATGCAATCAGTGAAAATCCAGTTCAAACTGTGAAGCTAAGGCCTCTCCTGCTACAGATCCAGCAGCTTGCTTATTTTTCTTCTTCTGCAGACAATTTGTGGCATAATGTCCGTGTTGTTGACAGTGAAAGTACTTCACCTTGGACATGTCCTACTTCTTGCCTTTCGTACCGGAATGAGAAGCTTTCTTCTTCTTCCCCTTCTTTACTTTGGCAGCCAAAGCGCAATTTTCTTCATTAGATGCCTTTGATGAATATTCGTCCCTGGTATTCCGCCTAATCTCCTCTTGCACAAGATCCGACCAAAGTCTCTCCCGTCCTAGCAATTTCTCCCAACCATTGACAGAGTCCTGATAGGAATTCCAACTCTTCGGAAGACCAAGGAGAGTAAAGCTCACCAAGTCCTCATCATCGACAGTCACCCCCACACTTCCTAGCTTATCTCGGCATTGGGTGAACTTCGTGAGATACTTGGGCATACTGTCTCCATTCTCACACTTAATGTTTCTGAGTTAATCCTTGAGCGCCAACTTCCTCTGGTCACTCTTGCTTTGGAATAAATCTGTCAACACTTTCCACATCAAGTATGGAGAAGCCTTTCCATGCAGGCTATACAATGTGATCCTTCACGCCCTCCAACTAAATCCTTTAATACTTTGTTGTCTTCTTTTGCCAAGCCTCAACGTGAGCAGCATCAGTAGGCTTTGGGATTTCAACATCTATGAACTCCTTCAACCCATTTTCATCTAACACTGCCTCCATCCTGTCTTTCCATGCAATATAATTTGAGTTGCCTTCAAGGGCATACTCCAATTGTAATCCGTTGAAAGACATTTCAACTTTGATACCAAGAAAACACTGTTGCAAATTCGAATTCCACCAGCTCAAAACGCAACTACTTCTGATCTAAAATTTGTGAGAACAAAGTATTTCTCGTATAGAGATTGATTGTATGGGAATTCACTGGATATCTCACCTTCCAAAAGAAGGATGAATCCAGAGGCTACCTGGCCTGATTACAGACTCTGCCTGAATAAATGAAATGTAATCACTTTCTGAATAATAGATCTAATGATCAACCTTCGCTCTGATACCATGTAGAACTTTTTCTACAAATCAGTCAGCTCCGATACCATGTAGAAATTTTGAATAATATAACACTTATTCACAGATATTATCCTGATTATGCACTATTTGTGGAATGCATGCATAATACATAACCTCCTCTACGTTGATCATCAATTTGCGGAATTAAAGAAACAATCGCATGCGCACATTGAAACATCAATCACACATATCAACACAGTATGTACTGAGGAAAGCATACAGCTGAAAACCCCTGAACTATCTATATATTATGATGATAGAGAACATGTAACAATACATAGTACAATACTCCTAGCAAGTACTCAGTATTATCTCCACCTGTTACACACAAACTAGCTTAGATCTGAATCAAGTCACGGGTTCAAATCTCCTCCGCTATTTGCCTGCCTCTACTGTGCAATACCTGTTGAGAATAGAAATGATCCAAGTTCGAATTCCCTTGGGATGTACTACATAATCCTCATTGGAAATCTCAATTAATGATTGTGAAAATCTCATGCACAGCTGTAGTCACAATTGATAGTAGTCTCACCCTTTCACCCACCTCTAACACTTGTCTCCACTGAACTGTCCATGCACTGACTTAACTGATGTATTCTTTAGTTGATTTATGAGTTAATAATTAGTGAATTAATTAATAATTAATTCACACCACTCATCACTAGTGTATTTGTCATTTATACTAAATACAACTAGTTCAACTAGGTCAAACTGAACACAACTCCATCAACTCCTCAATCAACTCCACCAAACTCAATCACTTGAGTTCTAACTGAAGTCCATCATGCAATAGCTCAACTAACCCATAGGAAAAGCGTATTTCCTTCTGGCAGTTGCATGTGCCACATCCGTAGCTCGAACTGAAGTGCTGCAAGAGGATAAGATAATGTTTATAGTCCAAATATTATTAAGAGCTAAAATAGTTGATTGTTCTATTTTTAGACTAGCAGTCTAAAAATAGACTCCGCCCATATGTCTAAAAATAGAGGTCCATCTATTTTTACCAACATGACCAATCATCCATAAATAACATCCTACAACTCATAGACCATGATCCATATGTCTAAAAATAGACTTTGCGCCAAAAATAACTTGCGGGCCCACTTAGTGAATGTGACTTCTTTTCACTAAGCTCCATCATCTTGTTGCATTTTCAACACTGCCATGGGAGGTCGTCAGGGTTTGTGAGGCTGGTCTTGCAAAGGTTCAACCAGTTCAAGCCCTAACTCCTTATATCATGACAACATTAGGGAGATGCAAAGAAAAACAGAGAAAGCACAAACTGCTCTAATACTACTGATCTGAACTTATGCAAGAATAAAATACAGATATACACATAAACACATATATGCAACATAAATAAAACTTCATTTCATTAATATCACAGAACATAAATAAAACTTCATTTCATTAATATCATAAAACATAAATAAAACTTCATTTCATGAATATCATAGAACAGAAATATGCTTACATACATAAATGGAAAGGCAATGGTAGCTTATCTATGAGAAGCAATGTGGCACCTACATGCCTCTGAAATGTGTTACAGTGAGGCTCAAGGGTATTTTTATTATTGAACAACAAGGGAAACCCCTAAACAACAAAAACCTAACTCTAGGAGATGGAATACCAAGAGTATATACACCCCATTGAGTTTAGTTGGGTAGCCAACTTCCCAGGGTCATAACTTGGTCTTATTATCTTTGTTTGGTGCATACAATATCTTGTTGGAAATATCTCTCCAAGTACTACTGGAGTTTCTGCTGCCCTTTCCAATGGCTTTGGGCTTGCTGCTAAGCTCAAAAAAATGTCATTTAGGGGGTCAAAACTGCTCTAAAAGTTCAAGACTCAAAAAAATGCTAAAAATAGTAAATGTTGCTATAAATAAGGAAACTAATGAAATCGATTGGAGGTCTAGGTGGAATAGGCGGGTGACCTCCAAGATCCACCTGGATCAAAGGGTCTTCCTTTTGCTTCTGCTCATGTTGCTACTCCCTCTGTTGATGTCTTTGCTACAAGATTTACATATAAAATACATCAGCCTCACACACAAAATACAATTTTTTATTGAATGAAACATGTATTTATAGAAATGGAAACATAAATTTCGATCTAAAAATATAAAATAAAAAAATTGATGCACTCAAAACATAGTCATGCACCAGCACCGGCGTGCTTTCAACTATAATTGCACTGATAACGATGCACACATAAGTATGACACACCGTGGGTGTTTCAGAAATTTAACTTTCCATTGTGGTAGAGCATACTTGTGCACCGGTGTGCACATATAACATCTTAGCACCGTAGCATTACATTCAGCTTATTGAATGCACCGAGATATAGTAATATTTTAAAATATTTATCTACAGTGTGTTTGGTAAATATAAACGCACCAGGAGTGATGCATCGGCACCCAATCTATCACATATTTCCCGATGTGTTTATATTTACAAAACGCACCACCACAACGATGGTGCACTATGTTCACGCCCCAAAATGTGGTGCAAATTGTAAATTTACAGGGCGCACCGTGCTCAAAGCAAGACAAACATATCGAGTGCACCGCACGTCGAATTTTTTTTGTTTTAAAAAAAAATAAAAAATTCAACCTAATTTTTAATTCTAATTTGTAAAAACTTAAATTAGAAAGAAACATAGAGATTACCTACATATTTGGTTGTCGGGGAGGCATTATGTACACATAATAAAGAAAAACAAATTTTCACACCGTTTGAAAAAATTGGAAACTAAAACAGTGAGCACGGTACTGAAAGGTGGTGAGCAAGAGAAGCAGCAACGTCAAGGTGCCTACACGTGGCAAGAGTGGCACTAGTACTTCAGTGCTCAACCACACTGTAGATGGTAAAAATGAAAATTACAGCTGGGAGGGTTTTTCTTATTTAACCCTCCTCTAGTGTGTTTCCCAAAACGAACTGGGGTGGGCTATATCCAAAAGAATCTTGTTTTTTTTTTTTAATTTAAAATTATTGTAGTGATTTATCGAGACTCACCTGGTCTTTAAATTACCCTTAACACACTGGTGCTATGGATTTACAATAGCACCATTTTTTGTTTTTAGAAATTAGAAACCATCTATCGATACTCTAAACTATAAGATACCCTGGGGCATTGTTATAAGTTTACCACATCAGGACATCATTATCTAATAGCACTGGCATGTTTTACTATATGAAGGAGTCTAGTGCTAGCAAATTTTCAAGCATTGGTGCATTTTTTTATTTAGCACACCGTTGTTTTTTATTTTTCAAAAAAAAAAGGAAATCTACGGAGCACCATGTTATATGCAGCCACAGTGCATGTATTAATAATAAAGCATTGATGCACTTGAATAATTTAGATGCACAATCAAAGAAACATCCGCTAAAACATTTTCCCGCTCATCTCTGCTACAAAAGCACTTTTGGGCTATTTTTATAGGGTCCTCTACTGGAAGGAATTTTCCTTGTAGTAAGTGAGGCTTCAAGCCTTCAAGGTCTGATCGTGTAGTCAAAAAGGATAAGAAGGCACAAGGGTGCATTCCGAAGAGATGAAGGGGTGAGACTTTGGGCCTTCAGGCCTTCAAGCTGCACTTATGCACTCATGAGAACAAGGAGGGCACAAGTGCACATGCCAAAGAGACAAAACAAAAATAATCAAGCCTTCAGGATATGCTCATGCACTTAAAGAGCGTACATTTCTTCATGTTGAAGGAGTACGCTCAAGCTTATTGACTATGCCATGTGCTCAAAGGGAAGGATGAAGCTTCGTGCTTTGTGATTACACCATGTGTTCTAAGGCTTCATGCTTTGTGAGTGCACCATTCACACTAAGATAAGAGTGAAGCTTCATGCTTCGTGAGTGCACCACTCACTCAAGGAGGGCGTAGTTCTTGGAGTCGAAGGAGTGTGCTCATAGTTCCAAAGTATGCTTCTTTTTTTGAAGTGCACTTAAGCTCTCAGAGTGCGCTTTTTAAGGCAAAGGTCCTTGTTCTTCCAAAGTGCACTTTTTAGAGGAGAGAAGGTCCTTGTTCTTCTGAAGTGCACTTTTTCACTGAGTGTTTGAAGTTCGCTTCATTGTTTTGAAGTTTTCTTAGGCTTGGAAGGGCACATTTCTCTATAAGAATGGCTACTTGTTCATTGGTAATGTACTTTTTATTGAGGGAGGTAGCACAAGGCTAGGTCACTTTTCCTTAGGAAGTACTGATTCGATGTGAGAGGGAGGAGGCCTTAGAAAATACTTAGTGTATAAGTATGGGAGGAAAGATACATCAATGAGGCTCATGAATAAGTTGCGCTTATCACTTGGTAAGAGGATTAACAGCTTTATAACTTGCGTTGGGCTGAAGGACTAAGAAGAGCTCTCACAATGGCTAAGTGTGGAACCAGCAGAGTAGGAGAAAGAAATAAATCCTAACACAACTAAAACATAGTTCACACACATAAATGCCATCAATACAAGGCAATGGAATGCACAGGACTCATGAACAGTGGTCACACCTTAAAACAACAGCAAAGTGACACCTATTTCAAAGTGCAACAGTTGAAACAACACATTATAACACTTAGAAACCAAGTTATGATAACTGCAATGACTATGACCAAAAGGTGCGTTAAGCTATAGGATTTTGTCTAGCACATGTTCTAATGATACGTAAGACTTCCTGATGTGGGAAAGTGCACCAAAGCTAACTTTTGGTGATGTAAAAAGGTGTGACACATGCAGGAGTGAACACACAAAAGTGACACCTGAAACATGAGGAAAGCCTAAGATGACACTTATAAAATATGTAGGACCTTAAAATCTACACATGCCAGAGTGAAGGTAACTTGAAAATGAAACTAATAAATTAAAAGCAAGTCAAAATGATAGTCGTGAATGTGAAAGTAACACTTGTGAAAGAAAAAATGCCCAAAAGATGATAGTTGAGAAAACTCACCAAAATAGAAACACAAATGAAACAAAGTTATGGGGGACTGTCAATGAAAGTGTGCACCAACTGTTGGCATGAGTTGATCATCGCGCATGCACCGTCTTGATGGATAGTGGTATTCCTAATCAAGCTTGCATAAAGGAGGTGTTCTTATGAACTCATCAAAGACTGAGCATGTGCCTGCAAGTGACTTGATAGATAAAACTAGGAAGAAGACTTAAATGCTTTATGAAACATCCAATGACCATGGAGTGACCATAGGATGACAAATCATAAGATCTTGAGTAGGCTCCAAAATTCAATTGTAGGCAAAATTTTGGAGGATGTTAATTGCAATGACAACATTACCCACTTTAGAAAATAACATTAATCCATTTCTAAAATAAAGATTATGAAGATCGTAAAATGACACCTTTATATATAAGCAACATTATCATATTCCCTAATTTGGGTGTTGTCACGTTAGTGGATCCCTGTTAGATCAAGCAGCACTGAAATGATAGAGACCTCCAAGTGGAGGCCATGCACTATAATTTCTCTCCAAGTGATAGATGCTAGAGTCAATACATCTTGTAAGGTTCATTCCTTTCACATATGTTTCATGATCTCCCCCATAATCACTCTGATGGAACAGTTAATTCTCATGTCGCTACTTATGTCCTAACCTCACAATATCCCCTAAATTCCTTTATGCATAGATTAGCAGTTGATAAGCACAACCATCCCATCGCTCTCCCTGCCATTGTCGCTAGAGATCACTACATAGGGTTCTTCGATTCTCATATCACCACCATGGTCAGAGAGAGAAGAAGAGAAAGATGAGGAGGCAACGGTCGTGGGCGTCCACCCCACATTCCTTGGATTGACGACCACAAGGAGCTATTCAGCCGAGACATTCATGTTCATATTCGTAGTAGGGTGGCTTCCCTGGAGGTTGAGGAATGAAGAAGATTGGGTGATGGACATTGGGTTGTCTGAAACCTGTTAGTGCACCGTCTCTAGAATATGGAGTTTGCTAAAGAGGGCACTCAAACAAGGGTGGTTGAAACAAACACTCAACTTAGCAGAACTTGTCTTGTGTTATGCAATCTCACCAGAACAATCATTATCAACTTCTAGCTCGCCCCTTTATCTTCAGTGTCCTACAATTCCTTGGAACATTATGAGGATAGAAATTCTACTCACCAACGTCGCTCCCCTCCACTCCCTGATCTCCCGATAGGTGAAGTGCAAGGCAAAGGTCCTATGGTCCAAGGTTCTCCAAGCCATAAACCTAAAGAAAAGGTGTGTAGCTCAAAGCAACCCCCCACCAGCGGTTCCCAAACTGTCGTCAAAGAGCCCTCTCATCAAGATACAAGCTCTTATGGATGCCTCATAGTTGAGGGAAAAGCAAATAATGATTCTCTAAGCAATGCGAGATCCTGCGAAGTAAGAATCAATAAAATGTAAGAAGATTGGTGGCTCCAACGGCAAGTAGGCATCCTAAACTAGTTATTTGTTTAATTTGATTTGCTATAATTCCTCCTTAATTCACTACATGACACTAATTGTAGTGAATACTAATTTTGATAACCACACCTATAAAAATCTTAGTAAAAACCTTTTTTATAATCTCTCTTGATTTTTGCATGATCCATATTACTTTCTTAGACATCCATTTTCTCTAATGGATTAGATATCCACTATCCGTAATGGACCATCTGATCTCCTCTTCATCGAAAAATGGCCCACATCTAACTCTTTTGGGTTTGGCATCGGCTCTGGACCTCATAATGACTCCTTAATTATACTCTATACAACATATTTTTGCTTTAAAAAAGCATCCCCACATTACTTTTAATTATATATCATAAACTTATTAAACTTTAATAACTAGCATATCACTTTTAATTACGTATTGAAAACTCATTGACATTAGATTTTATTTAAAATTAAATTGATGATCATTTTAGTGTTGATTTAGTCAAATTAATTTTAAATAAGGTTTATTGAGAATACTTAACCATATATTAGTACCCATATAATTTTCTAGGTCGCTTTATTTATTTATAAAAAATTGCAAAACCTTAATAATTAACATAATTACCCTATTACTTTTTAATTAGGTATAAAAACTTATAAAATTTTAATATTTAATTAAGTGTAAAAACTAATAAAATTGTAATATTGATTTAAATCCAAATAGATTTATTAGTATAAAATGTGTACTTAGTTATCTTAATAATTAAGTATGTTTATTTTAAAATAAGTTTTGTAGAATTTTTATTTAATTATTAATATATTAGTTAGATGGTAGAGATTTATCTTTCATAGAATATGAACCTAAATTTTTAGTTTGGTGAGATTTTTTTTGTACAACTATTGCCAATTAAACTATGGGAAGTGAATATGTTGAAATATTTATAATAATATATATCAAGATTAAGATTTATTTTAAGTTAGTTATGTTATTTTAATTAATGTATCTCAAATTAAGTAATTAAAAAAATGCCATATGTCCACTTGGGGTAGCTCAATTGGCAATAGTGATGGAAATTAAGTATCACCTAAGTCTTGGGTTCAAATCGTGTGTTATCTACCTATTGCCCTTAGAAATTGGACATGATGAAGATGTAGTCCTACCGAGTTTACAAAACAAAAATGTCATATCAACGTGTCATATTGAGTATGTGGTATTGATAAGCCATGATATTGGCCCATGGTATTGTAAAAATAGCTATTTACATATTAATGGTTAACATAAAAAAGTGAGAGTGGATCTCCATCTAGCTATTTACACATTAACGATTAACATAGAAACGTGAGAGTGAATCTCCATTAGTAGCCATATTATTAATTTTTTTTTATAGTTATTATTAATAATAAAAAATATAATTTAATTAATTTTTCTTATTCTTTTTAATTTTGGCAATGTGAAATGTATTGTGAAATAAATATTTTGATAGGTGTCATGAATTGATATCTATGGATATTTACCACTCATTTTATTTATAGACATTTAAGACTCATTTAATTTATATGTCTACCTTAATTTAGTCAAAATTAATTTTAAATATAAAAAACCTAGTACTACCACCTAAGTATATGTTATTTATTTAAAAACTAGGACTACCACCTAAATATATGTTATGCATACTAGAGTCTATTATTATGCTACCATATATCCAAAACATTTCTTTTGTTTTTCCATTTAACTTACAAAAAAAGTTTGAAACTTAAATCTCCTAGTTTACCTATTATTTATAACATAGTTTACATGTTACTTGTAAAAAAGTGATCGCCAACCTACCCGGTAAATTTATCTAATACAAAATTTATATTAATTAAAATAATTAAAAATTAACCAAACGAATCAAAGTCGGGAAAATTTAAATTAACTTTCTTTTAAAGACCACCAAACTTAGGATAAAGAAAACATGGATATTGTTTTTGTCTTTTAATAATAAAAAACTTAAAACCTAAGTTAGGAATATTTAAATTAACACCCGATTTTTTTAAAGATCACCAAAATTAAGATTAAAAAACATTGCCACCAGAGTTTTAATGATAATGTTTGACATTTTACTTTTAACATCGCACGGCCGACGCAAAATATATTGTCCGCATAATTTGCAATTTGGAATACGTTCAAGATATAAATATAGAATATAGATAGATGATCGTTCACAAATTCTCTTGAAAGTTTGATTTTATTCACTGACGCTCACAGCTATTTGCATTTTGGGTCAGTAGGTTTTCGCATTTTGGGTCACACGGTTTTCTTGCGGTGAACGACGTGGTCATTACTTCGGAGATTTTTGGTGCGGTGAACGACCTGCTCATTACTTCGGAGATTTTTCGTTAAAGCAATAACATTGCAGGTAGGGTGATTATCTATTGATATTTTTTATTTTTTTATCTTCCTCGGCATGATTTCTTAAGCAATATTGTCTCTTTTTCTGTATCAGAGGGGTGGCATATTTCGAATAATTATTTTCATAAACTGCATTGACTAAGTTTACACTCATCACTGTTACAATTCAGGTTCAACTCTAAAAATCCTAGTTTGAAGAAGGCGGTATTGATAAGGAAAAATCTAAAGAGAAAGTTGTTCGTGGTTATTGAGAAGCATATCTGAGATGGAAAATGAAGCACCCAAAAGTGTTAATACAAATTACACAGATGCTGGAACCAGTTCAGTCCCCAGTATTAACGGGGATGCTGATACAAACAGCAATATGGCTACTGCAACACAACCACAGCAGCAAGAAAGACCATATGGTTATGGATTTAATACTAATCCGGCCACACAACCACAGCAGCAGCAACAAGCAATGCCATATGGTTATGGATTTAACACCAATCCAGCCATGGTCAGTCAACCACCGCAGGTGCAAGGAGTCCCAAATGCATATGGATACCCATATGCTTATGGATATCCAGAACAATACCCTTACGCACCCCACTTTATATACGCTCCGCCACCACCACAAGCTCCAGCCCTACATCTGGTTGTCAATATTATAAATCCAGATGACAATAGACACACTCGGGCTTCTCAATTTCAACGAGCAACACCACAGCGGCAACGTCGCTTTTATCATCCACAGCTACAATTAGAACAAGCGCAAGGCCAAAGGTCCCAGACTGGAATCAGGAGTGGCCCTTTAGTTTTACGTGATGACTACAACCTTCCAGGATTTGTGACTCGACATGCCAAAGCAAAGTTTTTTGTTATCAAATCTTCTAACACGGAGCACGTCCTTAACAGTATTAGGCATGGAGTGTGGACAAGCACTCACGGAGGAAATCTTAAATTAAATGCCGCTTACGCTGAAGCAGTCTCCAACCAGCAAAGTGTGGAAGGAAATTCATCTAGTGCTGCTAGTTCCAATTATCCCATATTTTTACTATTTTCGGTAATCTTTTCTTTGAATTGTGTACTCGTCCAGAATCCATCCTGCAAAAATTACCGTTATTTTAAGAATAACATCTAATGTTGTTGTTCGTGGGACGCAGGTGAACAGAAGCGGTCATTTTTGTGGGGTGGCTGAAATGGTTGGCCCTGTAGATTTCGGAGCGAAAACAGAGCTATGGCAGTGGGTGGACAAATTTCCCGTGAAATGGCACATCATAAAAGATGTTCCATTCAGACTAGTTGCCCATGTTGCTTTGGAAAGCAATGAAAACCGATCAATTGTATTTAGTCGAGATGTTCAAAAGGTGAGTTAATGGTTTGTTATTTACTTATATCCTCATGTCCTGTCCATATCAGAAAGTGATCATATAGATAGCTATAATTACTATCATGAATATGAATGAATGTAATTTGCAGGTTGAAAAGGAGAAGGGCGAAGAAATGCTTGATATTTTTAAGAATTACGTTTGCACGACCTCATTGCTCGACGAAATTGCATTGCCACCACGAAATGCGAAAGTAGTGATTAGAAGGCCACCACCCAATAATCATGATCAAGAACAACATGAGCAACAGCAACAGCGAGTAGAAGAGGAGGCCCCCACGACGAGTAATTGTAACAGCAACGCGCAAGAAGAAGAGACCCGCAACAATAAGCAAGAGGAGGAAGAAATTGATCACAACAGCGCGCGAGAATATGAAGGTGGCCAGAGCAAAAGTAGCAACACACAGGAAGAAGAGATTAACAACCATAAGCAAGATGAAGTTCAAGAGACTGATGACAACAAGAACACGCCAGAAAATGAGTGTGAGAGAATCAGCAGACCGAGAGCACTATGATTGTTGTGGCCAGTCACAGTAACAAAAAGAAGAATCAAGAAGAACAGGATACATCTTGCAATAAGCAAGAAGAAGAGGAGATTGATCACAACAACGCGCGAGAATCGGAGTGCGGAGAGAGTCGAGAGGAGAAGAGCACAGTGATTAGGGTGACCACTCACAGCTACAGTAACAACAGCAATAGGGAAGAAGAGGAAACTGACACCAACAGGCAAGAAGAAGAGCCTCATCACAACAACAGAATAGAACCTGATTGTGTAAAGAATCAGGAGACGGAGAGCACTGATCAAACCAAGAAGAAGCAAGAAGAAAAAGAAAGGGATCACAACAACACTCCAGAATCTGAGTGCGTGGGGAATCAGGAGACCGAGAACACAGTGATTGGTGTAACCAGTCCCAGCTCAAGTAAAAACATAATGCAGGAGGAGGAAGAGACATCAAAACGACAGGCCAGAATCTGCTTGTGGAGAGAATCAGGAGATCGAGAGCACAAGTAACGTCAACAAGACGCAAGAAGAGACTGACAACATTGAGCAAGAAGAAGGGAATGATCACAAGACCGCGCCAGAATCCGAGTGTGGAAAGAATCAGGAGACTCAGAGTGATCACAAGTGTGCACCAGAATCTGAGTGTGGACAGAATCAGGAGACGCAGAGCACTGTGATTAGTGTGAACGGTCACCGCTTAAGTGACATCAACAATAAACAAAACCACAATGACACCAATAAGCAGGAAGAAAAGAAGGCTGATCAGAAGAGCGCGAGAGAATTTGAGTGTGGGGAGAATCGGGAGACTAACAATGGTACCAAGAAAGGGGGAAATAACAGAAATAGCAAGAAGAAAAAGGGCAAAAGAAAGGATAAAAGATTCTGAGTCAATTCTATGTTGAAATTGTAATTTCAACTGCAGTTCGTACTTTGCGATGAAATGCAGATCTGAATCGCATATATATGTTTGGAGCTTCCATTAACTTAATTTCTGCGATTGCAATGGTGCTATGCTATTCGATCACAAATCGCAGATATCTGATATATATGTTTGGAGCTTCCATTTTGTTAACTTAATTTCTGTGATTGCAATGGTGCTATGTTATTCGATCACAAATATAGTGTTTCATTTTTCCTCTGTAAATTGTGATTGTGCGATGTGATCCAATTAAACTCTTTTGTCAGTAAAACAGTAAATGAAATTTGGTTGGTAAGTTTTGGTTAATTTTTTAATTTTATTTCAGCTGGAGTATGGCCACAATTAAATGTTGGTAAAAGCATTTAATTTTATTTTTTTTACTTTCATGGGAGTATGGTAAGTAAAACCATATATATATTCTTGGTTTTGTTTTTTTGTTATGTAAGAGAGGGGAAGAACGCAGCAGGGCGTATGAAGATACACATTAGTGTAAATGAAATGAAATGAAATTGTAATGGTTATGCACAGCATTGCAGTGAATGTTTTGGTTTTGTAACTGCAATTGAAGCAGTATCTTGGTGAATCCAATTGAAGCAGTCTCTTGGTGAATCCCTGGTTAAAAGGAAAATGCTCTTCAGAATAAATTGGTGAATCCCTCTGTCAAGAAGAAGACATTTTGTAATAGTTGTTTTATTTTTAATGAATAGAAGTTCTTATGTTTGTTGCTGAAACTTTATCTTCAGCAAGCTGAGATTCTGTCTGCAGCAAAATCCTGTGTTGTAAAACATAGTATTATTCTCTGTTCAAGTGATTTTTTTTTATTGTTTAGGAATTATCAGAAATTCCTAGCAGAGTATCAGTGCGTGTGTTCAATTTGTTTTGTTTTTGGAATTTTAGAAAAAAAAATCTCCAACATTCAGTATTTCTTGTATAGTTTTTTGTAGTTTTTTGTTCTTTTGTTGAGTTGAATTTTTTTGGGTAGCATCTACAGTTTGCAATGAAGTAGAAATTTAAATTATTTATGTTGGATAGTTCCAACTTTTCACCGACAGAAGGATTATTGTGCTTTCATTTGAAAGATAGTCATGTGGTTTGAGATTCCATTGTATTTTTTAAACTTTATTGTACCATTTTTAATATTTGCATTTCTTTTTAATGATGTACTGTTCGCTCCACGTTCGTTTTCAAATTTATGATTCTGATACTGAATTTCAATGAGGAATTTAAATGTTTACTGAGTTATTTTATTGAATACATGGTTTCGATGTTTTCTAATAGCATATTCCATCATGTATTTTTAAAATTATTGTAATGTTTTTGCTCCGAACACAAATTTATTATTCTGGTACTCGATTTCCTTTTTTATTGAACAGGAGAAGTCTTAAGAGTACATGGTTTCCATGTTTTCTAATAGCATATTCCTGAGTTATTTTGTTGGCCATGACATTTAGAGAAGTTTTACGAGTACATGGTTTCGATGTTATTTTTAATAGTATGTATCAGATGTTTTTGTTTTGTTGTATGTTTCATGTTTTAAATTCTTGATTTGTTGGTGTAGCTTTTTCATTTTTCCAGGTTTTCTCGATTTCTTCAAAAATTGTATTGTATGTGGATTATTGCTACATGTTGTTTTTTGTTGTTGTGGATTTCATGAAAATTTCATTAATGTTTTCATCATCTTAGTTGCTATCAACATTTATTTCTACAACTTCAATGCAATTTTTTTCAAAACATGGTGTTGCAAAGCCATGCTCCAAGGAAATTTAACAACTCTTCATAATTGTCCTATTTACCTACACATTAGAAATCAATGGTGTTTAAAAACATGTGCGGAACCACATTGGTTTTGCTCTTTTTGCTCTGTAATGAGATTTCTCTTACTGCACTTCTTTACTCACATATGTTGTTGCCAATAGGTTGTCTTCTACTTGTTTTCAGTTTCAAGTGGGCTTCTCTCACCGAATAGCATCATGTTGATATGATCATTCATCATGATCGTCCACATAGGTGCATCCTTACTTCAGATCAAGCAAAGCATCACAAACCCATAACCTTCCTACTCGATCTCACACTTAATCAGATATTCAATCCTTGTACCCCTTGGCCTAATGATCTTTTCCTCCTTATATAGTTTTAGGCCTTTCTCAATACCATGGACCAAAACCACTTAGGACCAATACCTTGGATCAAATACCTAGGGTTAATACTTCAGATCAAATACCATGGACCAAATACTTCGGACCAAAACTTAGTTTTCCAAGGTATACGTACTTTTCTTTCTATGAAAGTGCGTGTGTACATTATACACTCCTTTTGGTCTGTTAACTCATGTGTATATGCTTCTCTGTAATGTGAAACTACGTATACATCTCTTTCTTCATCCTCTGTAGTCAAATCTGTAATTCTTTACTACTACACTGAGAACTATCATCTGAGTGAGTTGCCATCAAGGAAAACACCTGTATCATAATACCAATAGTTCTTCCTGTTAGAAAATTATATATTACAGAGCATTGGAACACATAAAATATTGCAGAAATATAAACACAAAAAATGCATAAAACAAGAGAGACACAAATATACAGGGTTCACCCAATTTGGGCTACATTCATGAAGAAACAACTAGTCCTTCCTTTTATATTATCTAGCAAATTGAAGAGATACAACCTACAACAGATCCATTGCAACTCCCTCTTCAACTCCCTCTTCGCTCTTCCTCACTCAGAATATAGATATACACAGACGCAATACAATTGCCTCATATATAGTGAGGGGTTGCCTTCTAGGGCAAAAAACCCTAAATTAAACATAACTTCTACCGTCACATCATTCGCCTAATGAATTGCCCAGATTGACTAGAAATTACTAGACTTTTACAAGGCAATTTTACATCTTTTTTTAGCTTCGGGGGCACTACCCCGAAGCCTCGCCGAGGGACTACTGGGCCCTGGACCCCTATGGGGGGGACAAATCCTCCTCACATGGAGGGGTGTACAATCTTCCAGGGGTATAATCCAGCTGAGACCTTTGAATACAGAAGATATTCAAGCTCCACACCCAAAAATCTCCCACTTTGTGACTGATTATAGCAACTCCACCACTGCTTTATTTGCTAGACAACAACTCCACTTTAGACCTGGCTATTTCTCATCTTCTTCATCATACTTGAAGACCAATTGAAACTGAGAAGATTTTGAGTTTCTTCCTGGTTACAACTTTTGTTAACATATCTGCAGGATTCTGTCTAGTGTATATCTTTTCGAGCTTCAACTATATCTTCCAATGCTGACTGTATGAAATGGTCCTTGAGCTGTATATACCTAGTCTTGGAATCAAATTCAGAGTTCTTTGGCGTTGATCTATATTTTCTAGCTTTTCTTGAGCTGGTTCATAACATCATACATCTCTTCTTGTTGCTTCCAACTTTCTTAGCTTCATGGGTTTTCCCATTTGTTAAGGATTATTTAACTATTGTTCACAAGAAAATTGATTTGGAAACATCGTGGTTGCCTGCAATAAAAAAAATCATTATGGTAGCTTCTTTGTTGCACAACCTCAAGGAAATTCAGTTGTTAACTTTGACTCTGGCTCTGACTCGGCCTCATGGTGATTCCACTTTGCAAACTTTCAACAATTCACTTAATAACGGTTGGAAATTATACCCAAACAACATGTTCCTTTTTTTTAATAAAGGAGGCTTATGAACAAATTGAGATTTCAAGTTTGTGATCATCCATGGCCATATACACTGGGATGTGTAAATAAGGATGCAAAGTTGTGTTTGGAAGTACCTAATGTTGGAATTATGGTGATATTTTGTCCTTTATATCAACCTAGATTGTTTTCTCTGAAACATTATAGGCTTCACTGGAACAGTTCAGGTGCAGATCTCTATGGAGTGTGGAAATACAATGGGATAATGAGATTTGATGTGGTAAAAATTGATTTATAACACTTATTAAAATGGTTGACATGGGTTAGTTAATTGGTTAATGATATGGAAAAAATGGTAAGTAGTTAAATCAAAAAATAAATATCCTAACAATGGCTAATGTGATAGTTAAAATGTTCTAATAGTAATGGTCACAGATCAAATCATCTAGAGCGATATTACTTGGACTAAAAAATAAAAAAATTAGTAAAGTTGAAATCATTTTCAATGGCACCCAAGGTTTATTGAACTTGTCAAACCAGTACCAAATATTTCACTCATGGTATTGATAAAAGAAAAATACTATAATAAGGAATTGATTTGCATCATTCAAGAGTGAATTGTTGTGAGATCGATTTTGATCATTTCTTGGTGTAATTTTTGAGTTTAAGTAATCAGAAACTTCAGAAATCAATGGGGACGAAGAAGATGAAGACTTATTCTATTGTTTTTTATGAGTTGCTTGAATGATCATTTATGGAGATGCTATTGAAGAAGGCCTTAACAATGATATTTCATATTGCATAGATTTTTTTGGCTTGACATTTGCTATGGTAGTTTTTCTATATTATAGATATTGTTTGATACAGAGGCATTGATTGAAGGGGTTTCTTGTGAGCACTATGGCTAATTATGTTATGAATCTATGAACTTGTTGATGTTTGTCAATGATGTCTTAAGGGTTGATTTGATTAGAGGCATTGTTATTGTTGTTGCACATTGATAGTATACTCAAGAAGGGTCTTGATGAATATGATATTTGATTTGGTTGATGTGCAAAAAAGTTGATTTAGTATGGTTTGACAACATTGGTAAGTTTGATGATGAAAAGAGTTTTGGCTTGACATATGACAGGGTTTATTTATTTGTGTCTTGGTATTGTTAGTGATATGGTTGTATAGGTATAACTTGTATTCAGTTATTCAGGGGTTGGTATATTGGTATTCATTTTTTAAGCTTGATTACTATTTGCTATCTTGGTATTGAGCATATTGGTGGCCTACAAGTTTTTCTTTTGATGGTTGATTGAGATAGATGGATCTAGTATCAAAATTTTAAAAGGTGGTCCACAAAGGTGTTGAGGGTTGTAGCCTTCAGTAAGGGAGTAGGAGATTCCTTTTGGTAAAAGTTAGTAAACTTTATTAGGTAGTACTAGCTTCCTTCCAGTTGGAGCTAGAGAAATTGGAGGTGGTAGCATCCCACAGGTAGGAGCTTGCATACTAGTAGGGCTAGTAGGATTTTGCATCAATACAAGATGTAAAAGCTTTTCTTTATAATAAGAAAGAAGACAGATATGACAACAACAGTGGTTTTCTCCCACATTGGGTTTCCACCCAAAAATCCAATGTCCATATGTGTTGTTGTGTTTTTCCATTCTTCCAGTTTACTTTCTTTTATACTTAATATTTCTCATAGTTTATAACACATTATCCTACTAATGAAATAATGGTTTAAGATAAATTTGAAATGTCAAAGCATGAATTAATTAAAATTAAATTTGGCATGAAATACTTACTCACCCCCTAGTAATTGTAATACCTACATGTACATGCAAGATGCAATATTCATGTGAAGAGCAAACCAATACTCGCTTGTCAAGGATGGTAAGTAGTTAAATCAAAAAATAAATATCCTTTGGTTAATGCGATAGTTAAAATGGTATAATAATGATGGTCCATGAGCATTGTTAAATAATTAAAAAAATATCCTTGGAAATAGTCACAGATCAAATCATCTAGAACGAGATTACTTGGGCTAAATAAATAAAAAATTATTAAAGTTGAAATCATTTTCAATGACACCCAAGGTTTATTGAACTTGTCAAAAATTCCAAGCCTTAAGATCAGCATCCATCATCCATCATGATCATCCACATAGGTGCATCCTTAGCTCAGATCAAGCAAAGCATCAAAAACCCATAACCTGCATACTGGATCTCACACTTCATCAGATATTCAATCCTTGCACCCCTTGGCCTAATGATCTTTTCCTCATATAGTTTTAGGCCTTTCTCAATACCATGGACCAAAACCACCTAGGACCAATACCTTGGATCAAATACTTAAGGTTAATACCTCAGATCAAATACCATGGACCAATACCATGGATCAAAATACCATGGACCAAATACTTTGGAACAAAACTTAGTTTTCCAAGGTATACGCACTTTTCTTTCTATGAAAGTGCGTGTGTACATTATACACTCCTTTTGGTCTGTTAACCCATGTGTATACACTTCTCTGTCAAGGTGAAACTACGTATACCTCTCTTTCTTCATTCTCTGTAGTCGAATCTGTAATTCTTTGCTACTACACTGAGAACTATCATTTGAGTGAGTTGCCATCAACGAAAACACCTGTATCATAATGCGAAAATTTCTTCCTATTAGAAAATTATATATTATAGAGCATTGGAACACATCAAATATTGCGGAAATATAAACACAGAAAATGCATAAAACAAGAGAGACACAGATATACGTGGTTCACCCAGTTTGGGCTACGTCCACGAAGAAACAACTAGTCCTTCCTTTTATATTATCTAGCAAACGGAAGAGATACAACCTACAGCAGCTCCACTGTAACTCCCTCTTCGCTCTCAATCTCCTCTCTCTTCCTCACTTAGAATACAGATATACATAGACATAATATAATTCCCTCATATATAGTGAGGAGTTGCCTTCTAGGGAAAAAAAACCTAAATTAAACATAACTTCTACCGTGAGATCATCTGCCTAATGAATGGCCTAGATTGACTAGAAATTACTAGACTTTTACAAGGCAATTTTACATTTTTTTAGCTTCGGGGGCACTGCCCCTAAACCCTTGTCGAGGGACTACTGGCTCCCGGACCCCTACATGGGGGACAAATCCCCCTTGCATGGAGGGGTGTACAATATTCCTAGGGTATAATCTAGCTGACACCTTTCAATACAGAAGATAATCAGCCTCCACACCCAAAAATCTCCCACTTGGAGACTGATTATAGCAACTCCACCACTGCTTTATTTGCTAGACAATAACTCCACTTTGGACCTGGCTATTTCTCATCTTCATCATACTTGAAGAACAATTGAAACTGAGTAGATTTTGAGTTTCTCCCTGGTTACAACTTTGTTAACATATCTGCATGATTCTGTCTAGTGTGTATCTTTTCGAGCTTCAACTATCCATCTTCCAATGCTGACTGTATGAAATGGTGTTTGAGCTGTATATAGCTAGTCTTGGAATGGAATGCAGAGTTCTTTGCAAGATGTATAACACTCTGGCTGTCACTATATAACCTGCCCAACTCCTGCTTCTTACCAAATTCATCTAGAAACCTTTGTAACCAAATCATTTGTTTACTAGCCTCTCTAGCAGCAACATACTATGCTTCTGTTCTTGAAAGCGCAACAACACTTTGGATTTTTGAAACCCAACTGATAGTTGTTCCACCTACAGTAAATACATATCTTGTAGCTCTCCTACTGATATCTTTGTCAGCTACCATATCTGCATCAACATATCCCTGTAGAGCAATGTTTGAACCACCAAAGCATAATTCTTGATTTGTGGTACCTCTCAAATACCTGAGAATCCATTTCATCGCCATCCAATGTTCTTTTCCTTGATTTTTCATGTACCTGCTTACAACTCCCATTGCATGTGAAATATCAGGTCTTGTGCAGAGCATTGCATACATTAAGCTTCCAACTGTTGATGCATATGGAACTTTAGACATATGAACCATTTCTTCCTGAGTCTTCGGACATGCGTCCTTACTTAATTTGAAATGGATAGCGAAAGGTATACTAACTAGTTTTTCATTTTGCATATTAAACCTTTTCAACACCTTTTCTATGTACTCACTTCGAGACAATGTTAATTTGCAATTCTTCCTATCTCTAGTTATTCTCATACCAAGGATTTGTTTTGCAGCACCTAAATCCTTCATTGCAAATGATTTTTCCAATTTCCTTTTGAGCACATTTGTTTCCTGCATGTTAGAACCTGCAACAAGCATGTCATCTACATAAAATAGCGATATAATATAGCTACCATCATTTTTCCTTTTGAGATAAACACAATGATCAAAGTGACACCTAGTATAACCTTGTCCATACATAAACTTGTCAAATTTTAGATACCGCTACCTTGGAGCCTGTTTTAAGCCATATAAGCTCTGTTGGCATTATGGCACAGGTTTGGAGCTTTGGCGCAGGTGTTGTCCTTGATGGCAACTCTCTTTGGTAACAGATCTCAGTTCAGGCACCCAGAAAGAAGAAAAAGACATATACGCAGGTTCATCTAGACGAAGACGCGTATACACACGGGTTATACATTACAAAAGCATGTATATGTTGGGGATCATACTTTTGGTCCATGGTAGTTAGTTCTTTGGATTTGGACATATGTTTTGGACCATGGCGTCTCATCAGATTTGTTGATCCCTAGTTTTGGGTTCATGATATTGAAATGTTATGGTTTTGGATCATGGTATTGAGGAAGGCTTAAGACTATAAAAGAGGAGGGAGATCATGTGGCAAATGATCATCTGAGTTATTATTGAAGATCTGATAAAGTGCTAGAGCTGGTATATTGGTAATTGGGTTATGATGCAGATCTGGATCTGAATGAAGGAGGAACCTTAGCACAAAAAGAAGGATAAGTTCTATTGATGGGTCATAATCTTTAAGCTTGAAGGATAGTATCTTTGTATGATTTTGATCTACTAGATGTGGTGCTTGCTTGATCTACAAGTCTGATAATCTGGGTTAATTAATGATTGAATATCTGAAAGAGTGAATTATCCTTTATAGATCTGTAACCAAATCATTTGTTTACTAGCCTTTCTAGCAGCAACATACTATGCTTCTGTTCTTGAAAGTGCAACAACACTTTGGATTTTTGAAACCCAACTGACAGTTGTTCCACCTACAGTAAATACATATCCTATAGTTCTCCTACTGTTATCTTTGTCACCTGCCATATCTGCATCAACATATCCCTGTAGAGCAATGTTTGAACCACCAAAGCATAATTCTTGATTTGTGGTACCTCTCAAATACCTGAGAATCCATTTCATCGCCATCTAATGTTCTTTTCCTAGATTTTTCATGTACCTGCTTACAACTCCCACTGCATGTGCAATATCAGGTCTTGTGCAAACCATTGCATACATTAAGCTTCCAACTGTTGATGCATATGGAACTTTAGACATATGAACCATTTCTTCCTGAGTCTTGGGACATGCGTCCTTACCTAATTTGAAATTGATAGCGCAAGGTATACTAACTAGTTTTATATTTTGCATATTAAACCTTTTCAACACCTTTTCTATGTAATCACCTTGAGACAATGTTAATTTGCAATTCTTCCTGTCTCTAGTTATTCTCATACCAAGGATTTGTTTTGCAGCACCTAAATCCTTCATTGCAAATGATTTTTCCAATTTCATTTTGAGCACATTTGTTTCCTGCATGTTAGAACCTGCAACAAGCATGTCATCTACATACAATAGCAATATAATATAGCTGCCATCCTTTTGCCTTTTGAGATAAACACAATGATCAGAGTGACACCTAGTATAACCTTGTCCATACATAAACCTGTCAAATTTTAGATACGACTACCTTGGAGCCAGTTTTAAGCCATATAAGCTCTTCTTCAACCTGGACACTAGTTTTTCCTTCCCTTTTACCGCATATATTTATGGCTGCTACATATATATCTCTTCCTCCAAATCCCCATGGAGAAACGTTGTCTTTACATCTAACTTCTCAAGATGCAAATCTTTAGCTGCTACTAGACTTAGAATAGTTCTGATTGAAGTTATTTTCGCAACAGGAGAAAATATCTCATCAAAGTCTACACCCTTTTTCTGTACAAACCCTTTCACCACAAGTCTCAGTTTATACCTTTTTCTACCTCCATCTTCTTCCTTCAACTTGTAAATCCATTTATTCTGTAATGTTTTTTTACCTGCAGGCAACCTGACTAAGTCCCAAGTCTGGTTATGTGCTAAGGATTCCATCTCTTCTTTCATGGCTTGCTCCCACTTCTTCTTGGTTTTTACTTGCACTACTTCTTCATAGCATTCTGGATCACCATAATCAGTCAACAATACATAATATAATGAAGGAGAGTATCATTTAGGAGTTCTACTTATCCTGGTAGATCTTCTAACACCACTTTCAGGTGTTCGAAGTGCTTGTTGTTTTTATGGTTTTTGTTCTAGCTATTGATCAGTATGATTTTCAGGCACCATCACTTTTCTTGTGATTTCATCAAGCAATGTGTACTCTCTAGTTTCTTTTTCCTGTTTCTTTTCCTGCAATTGATCCTTATACAAAACCTTTTCATTGAATATGACATCTCTGCTCCTAATGATTGTATGTTTTTCATAACCATAAAATCGATAACCAAAATCATTAACACCATATCCAATAAAGGCACATTTATTTTATTTTGCCTCAAGCTTTGTTCTATTTTCTTTGTTGATGTGGACAAAGGCTTCATAACCAAAAGTCTTTAAAAAAGAGTAGTCTACCTTTTTACCTGTCCATGCCTCCTCTGGAATACCACCATCCAAGGAACTTGAAGGCCCTCTGTTTATTAGATAAGCAGCAATATCTACAACATCTACCCAAAATTGTAAAGGAAATCCTACATGCAATCTCATGCACCTTGCACGCTCCATGATTGTCCCTTTCATCTCCATTATTTGATCTAAGACACTTCAACCTTTTTCCAGTCTCATTTTCAACCAAAGCTTTCCATTTCTTGAAAGTATCAAATACATCAGATTTATTTCAAATACAATAAATCCAGGTTCTTTTGGTTGCATCATCAATAAAAGTAACATAATAAGGAGAGCCACCAAGAGATGATACCTGAGCAAGTCACCATACATCTGTATGCACAAGCTCTAATTTTTCGCTCTTTTTTCTTTCCCAAATCTAAGGAATCTGACTCTCTTTTGTTTTCCATAAACATAATTCTCATAGAATTTTAAACCAACATGCTTCAAACCTAGCAACAAATTTCGTGAGTGAAGAATCTGCATCCCCTTCTCACTCATGTGCCCAAGCCTATGATGCCACAATGTTGTATCTCCTCCTCTAGAGGTTAAAGCATTAACAAAATTAGAAATACCATTACATAAATACAATGTACCAACCTTTCCTCCTTTCACTATTACTAGGGATCCTTTAGTTACATTCAAGGTTTTATCTATGGAATTGGTTATGCAACATTCACCTCCCAGTTGCCCTGTTGAAATCAGATATTTCTTCAGATCTAGAACATGCCTTACCTCATTTAATAGCCACTGATTTCCATTTTTCTGTTTTATGAAAATTGTACCCATTCCAATAATTTTACAGGGTTTATCATCACCCAATCGAACCTGTCCAAAAACGCCTTGAACATAATCATGAAAACGCTTCCTATCAGGTGTGGCATGGAATGAGGCCCCTAAATATATCACCCAGGAATCAATAATATTTTCTAATGAAAGGATCAAAGCGTCTTGCAACACATCACCTGTTACATTCGCTTCATGATTAGTTTCTTATTCCACGTTTGCTTCTTTTCCCTTCCAAGACTTGCAGTCTTTCTTCAGGTGTCCTTTCTTCCCGCATTTCCAGCACACTATCCCTGATCTGGACTTGGATCTAGCTTTTCTTGACTTATTGCGATATCCTAGGCTCTTTCCTCTTTCCATTTTTCTTCCTCTAGTCTCTGCAGTCAAAGCATTACCTGATGTCTCACCAGAGCTTTTCCCTCGCATTTCCTTGCTAAGGATTGCATCGACAACATCATCAAACTTTAAAGTACTAGATCCAGAGATAGAGTTACTAATGCCCATAACTAAACCATTCAAACTTTTTGGCAATGAGCACAGAAATAATAGAGCCCTAACTTCATCATCAAAAGTTACCCCTACAAAACTTAACTAACCGATAATTGTATTAAATTCATTTAAATGATCAGCAACAGATCCACCTTCTGACATCTTCATATTAAATAAATGCTTCATAAGAAATACCTTATTTGAGGCCGAGGGTTTTTCATATAGTTTGGCCAATGTCGACATTAAACCCTCTGTTGTCGTTTCCTTTGAAATATTAAATGCTACCAATGCTGCTAGGCACAAGCATATTGCTTCAAGTGCATTTCTATCGAGAATATTTCATTTTGTGTTTGTCATACTCGTCGGCTTCTTTGTCTTTTTGCTCAATGGTAGGTGTAGATCTCTCTGATACAGATAATCTTCCATCTGCATCTTCCACAGCTGGTAGTTTTGGCTGTTGAATTTTTCGACCCTAAACCTACCATCTTCCGCCACTACTCCCATTCAAACAAGGAACCCTTCTCTCCTGCAAGTTTATCAACCAAATAGACCTTCGACTCTAATACTAGTTGTTAGAAAATTATATATTATAGAGCAATGGAACACATAAAATATTGTAGAAATATAAACACAGAAAACACATAAAACAAGAGAGACACAGATATATGTGGTTCACCCAGTTTGGTCTACATCCACAGAGAAACAACCAGTCCTTCCTTTTATATTATGCAACAAACTGAAGAGATACAATCTACAACAGATCTACTGTAACTCCCTCTTCACTCTCAATCTCCTCTCTCTTCCTCAATCAAAATATAGATATACATAGACGCAATACAATTCCCTCATATATAGTGAGTGCTAGCCTTCTAGGGAAAAAAACCCTAAATTAAACATAACTTCTACCATCAGATCATCCGCCTAATGAATGGCCCAGATTCACTAGAAATTACTAGACTTTTACAAGGCAATTTTACATTTGTTTTAGCTTCGGGGGCGCTGCCCCTGGACCCTCCATTTGGGGGGGATTAGCCCCCCCATGTGGAGGGGTGTACAATCTTCCTAGGGTATACATCCGGATGAGACCTTTGAATACAAAATATAATCAAGCTCCACACCCAACACTTTCATCAAAATCTTTCAACATGGACAATGGTGGTGAACCAAGTGTTTTCTAGTAGCTCATGGACATAATGCAAATAGATGCCCCCTCATCAATAATAGTTTGATGAACATTCTTACTGAGAGATTTTACTTAGATTAGAAAAGCTAATTGCACCAGTAACTGCAGTGAATATCCCGCATGGTTAATAACTACAAGATTTGAATTCGTAGGATCTATTCCTCCTATTGCTGATAGTAAAGCCTATTTCTGAGAGGGATAGTTTTGCAAAACCTTGAGTGTTGACATAGCTAAAGGTGATTGAGCAAGATACTCTACTATGTTATAGTTTTGAGCTGCTCGATCCTGAGGGTTGAATGTCGATTTTTGCAAAACTCCTTTTGGGGGTTTTATTGTCAATTCAAGTATAATAGGTGGAACAACTTCAGATGAAGTCGAGGTCGAAGGATTAGGTTGATCAGTGGCCTGATTATTCATTGACGATAGATTTCCATAATCTTTGTTTCTTGTTGACACCAAAACATCATTTTGAGGCTTTGTCATGGATAACATGAGTACTTGGGATGTGGAAGCATGGTCTGTTGCAAACAAATGTGTTTCTGGGGTTGGAAACGGATCTACCAACACTACCGATGTGTTCGAAGTCTTTAAAAGTTTAGAGACCTCAGAGCGATGTGGACACTCTATTGTATAATGCTCATCATTACATATTAGAGATGGATAATTAGGTTTCCTTTCCGTCGTAGAGGAATCATATAATTTCTCTGGAGTGGAATTTTCTTGTTTCTTTTTGTTCTTCCCCATTTTCTTTCCCGCTGGTTGCTTTGGATTTTTTCCTTTGTCAAATGACATGGCATTAATCTCAGAGGCAAGAGTATTTTCTAATGCATTGGTAGTTTGATTGGAAACATAAAGAGTTTTACCAGGTGGTCTTCTTGTTGACTGCGTGCTTGAAGAACCGATCACACAATCAGTGGCATGAGAGTCCTTACTCAATCGTGGAGGAGGTGGAACAATGAAAGCTGGTCGAGGTGCATTGAGAATTTTATCATAAAGCATACCGGATTGTGTGTAAATTAAATCCAAGTATTGGGAATGAGCAATGACTTGCTCTTCTATGACGATTCCATCTTTTGTCACATCCTCGGTGATTGATGGAAAAAAGAATTTTATGAACCACTTAGTTAAAAGCTAATCATAAACATATGTCTTAACCATTCGACAACGACGCCGCCACTCATGAATGTGATTTGATATAAGGGTAGCAGTAGTTTGTTTAAAGTTTGTTAGGATTTCTATTCTAGTCTCGTATTTGATAGGTAACTGGAAGTGGGTCAAAAAGGTAGTGGCTAAAGTGGTGAAGTTGTCCAAAGAAGCTCTTGGTAACTCAATGTACCATTTAGCAGCTGAACCAGTAAGTGTTCTTTGGAAAAGATGAAGTTTGACCGAATTGTCATTTAAGGAGTTAGATGAACACCAAAAATGAAAGGTCATAACATGATTTGATGGGTCTTCTCTAGGATTTCTGTTAAACTTCGGAATGTCAGATGGTAACTTATGTGGAATTACTGGCCACCAAGGTGCATATAAGATTGGATCATTAGTGAGTCAATTTAAATCTGGTAATTCTAAAGTTTCTACAAATGGAAACTGTCGATTCAAGTCAGGTTGAGCATACCTAGGATATGATGGAATTGCCTGGGCAATAGGTCTTTGCATATCAGCATAGAGCATCTGCATTTGGTAACCTTGGTATGGTTATTGAACAAAACCAGTGTAAGGTGGTTGTTGATAACCAGGTTGAATAATTGGTTGTCCATAACCTACAAAGCCTTGTTGACCTTGGTAAGCTTGAGATTGACCAAAACCAGGTTGAGCCTGTGAAACAGGTCCAAACTGAAGTTGGTACTGTTGGAATTGGGGTTGTTGAAATTAAGGCTGCCATAGTTGTTGAATAAATTGTTGTTGTTGTTGGTATAACTGTTGTGGATTCAATGGTTGTTGTTGTCCGGCAATGAGAGGTTGGCCATGTTGTGAATAAACTATACTAGTGTAAGTCTGGGTCAGTCCAGATAAGGGTACACAAACTTGAGGTTACTGTTGAACTCTAGCAACAAGTTGTTGTTGTACAACAACTTGGGGAATTTGAACTTCTTGAATTGAAACTTGTGATTGCAAGGTAGAAGGTTGACTTTCAACAAGTTGTGATACAACAGTGTGAACTTGTGACTATGGTACAATAGTAACAACTGGTGTACTAGGAATAGCTGACACAATTTGCATTGGTTGTGTTGGATACACAAGCCTTGGTTGAACTGGCATTGTTGATTGCCATTGACAAACTCTAATTCTAGGTTGGACTAAATACTATGGGACATTACCATATGATAGTCCCCCGGAATAAGGAGGATATGGTGAATAAGCATATTTCTCTCCATTGGTGGCAATCCAGTATTTAATGGATACATAGGTCTTGTTTGACTAGATTGGCCAGCTTGATGCTGATATGCAAGATCAAACTGTTGAGTTCCCATTAGAGAAGAACCATGTAAAATTCTGGTTGAGGACATGGGTGATGACCATGGTGTAGAAGCAACGCCTGAGTGGGTTCCAGATAATGATTGGCAACCAATCGGGATGGACAATTCACCATCTAGGTGCGACTCAAGTGTGGTAGAAAACATTGAGGAAGTGACAATAGACGAATATGCTGCAGCTGTGTTAGATGATACATTCTGAGATGTTAACAGTTGTTCAACCATAGTTAACTGGCCCAAAATTTTTCCTAAATATTCTATGGCTACTTGAAAAGAAGAAGGATCAAATGAAGCAAAGAAATTAGGAGAATTTGGGTAAAGATAAAGCCCACTTCCAAAGTGAAATGAGGTTCCAGGTGTGGAATATTCTTCCAATTCCTCCTCTATGGAAATCAAACTTGGTGGAAGAACTTTACCGTCAAGTCCGTAAAATATTTCAAGTGTTGGTGAATTTGAAGTTTCAATAGTTACTGGTGTCTGAGGGGTAACCGATAAAGTAACAACTTCCAAATGTTCAACTTCAAAGTCCAAATATTCTGGTAAATGAACAACGGTTTTAGTAAGAGGTTCCTGAACAAATTCATATTTAGATGTAAGTTCTGTTTGAACTGGGATTGTTTCTGGATTAACTTATGGTTGAACTGATTCAAATTTAGAAGTACTTTCTTGTTGAGAAATCCGAAGTTGAGGATCAACTTGTGGTTGAACAACTTCAATTACTATTTCACTAGCATCAATGTTAATGTCCTTAGGTAATTGTGAAACTTCTTCTTCAAGAACAGATGTACTAGAAATAGTTGGAGTAACTAGAGTCTTTGTACTTACCAAAATAGATGATTCAAGTAACTCAGATGAAGAACTAGGAGTTCTTGATGTACTAGACTTTTGTTAAGCGAGACTGCTTTACCCAAATTGGTGTCTCTTCTGGAGGCAAAGGTGGTTTTCTCATTGTTCTCCATGAACGACGGGGTAGGGATTTATTTTCCTCCATGATTGCTGATTAATTTTATTATCAAAAAAGAAATAAACAAAAAGGGGTATACTAGGCAAAAGGTTTACAAAGAAATTGTGAACTGTAGAATACCTCCTGGCAAACCAAGAAGTACAAGTAGGAAATCTCCCCGAATGTTGTGTTTGGTGTATCACAATTTACAAGGCGGCTGACTTGATTACTTAAGGATGGATAGAAACCTAGATTTCCCCCCCATATATACCCGAAGGTGCGTGGAGCACTAGTCCGTATAAGCGTTATCTAATGCAAAACCGCACAGTGAGAGCATTCCCATATACTTTACGTACCATAGCATCACCCTATAAACCCGAAGGTACGTGGTTGAGCTGCGATATACTCACATACGTGGAATGATATATCACACTTGGGATGTATTGTATACAAGTTAACAACAACTGCTTTGTTTTACGATTCCAAAACACGTCTCTAGTCTAGAACCACTAAATGTTTGCATTAATGACAATTCTCCATTAGGAATTGATGTTTATTTTAAGTTGATCTTGCTTAGGAATTTTCCTTTCAAGTTTACCATGTGATGTATTCTAAAATCCCTAGGAATGCAAATATCATGATAAGCATTCTTTCCATTCAATTTAATGATGAAAATCATAGCTACTTAGGGATAAAGCAATCAAATTCCTTTTGATCAAAGAGCAAAGAGCACAATCTAAATGCAAATTCCCTACACTATTCTTTATCAACACACACAAAATTTTGCTATGCAACATGCCTATATTTCTTTTCGATTTCCCTTAATGTGAATGAACAAAAATGAAATATGCACAATTGATAAAAAATCTCTTTTCATAAAAATGACAATTTTGCGACAGTTTCTCTTCAAGGAAAGGAAGACTTTACAACACTTTCATTTTTAAAGAAATGGGGAACTGCGACACTTTTAACGAAAAGAATATTCATTTGCACACATTAATCAATCGATCTTTCATAAATGAAGATTTGATGACAATTCAATTTTCGAAGGAAAAGACGATTTTACGACACTTTCTTTCACAAAAGCTCAATCGATCAAAAACTAGCTTTTGACTATAGGTTGAAAATGACAAAGTAAATACATAAGAAAAATATATCAATCCTAGTCTAAGTAGCGCTAGGTAAGGAAATGAAACACTATTTCAGAGACAAGACATCATTGACATTTAGTAAGTCCTTCAAACAAGACAAAATTGGCTCAAAAACTTTAGTTCCTAGATGGGAAACTAACTGTTAAGGGATCATCACAGGAAACAGTGACAGATAGTGCGTTGAAGCACATTGTACCTATGCGAGAAGTGCATTGCAACACATCGTGTCCTTCATTGGTCTGCGCTGGTGGCAGTACCAATTTTGAAGAAAATTTGGCACAGCTTTGGCTCAATTTTTAATGAAAGAAGACTGAGATTCAATGAACGACCACAAGTACAGTATGTAGAAATTTCTTAAGAGGCTGATAAGCTACTAAGGTGGGTGATCGCTCCCCAATGGAGTTTCCAATTTGTTTTGGGAAGTTTTAGTGTCTACACATAAATTCTTAAACCCCTAGACTAGTAGCTAAGTCTAGAACAACAATGCAAAGCATTCTCTACTTTTCCTATGACCAATAGATTAAATAAGAGGCCAAGAAGCCTGCCTGTAGCCTTCGCTTTCTCCTTATCTCCCTTGACCAATTCTATCACTCCTCTTCATACTTAATCTGCTTGAGGAGTACCTAAACACGTACAGAAGACAACAAGCGATCAAAGCATATAATAATGATCTATTGATTAAACATAGCATGGAATCAAGTACATGATACACATATGAAAGCATAAATGAATAACACAAGCATATGGAAAAAGATTTGAACACTTTATTAATAAAAGGAAGATTTACAACCCATTTCTCAATCCAGCATCGCTCCTCTAGTTCAATCCCATCCTCTCCTCATAATAAGCAAGACATTTTGACATCATTACAGTACTTGAAATCAACTCAAGTATCATACTAACAGCATCTCCCTATAATTCAATAATTTCCAGCCCCTAATCACTTGAATGAGTGGTCTTTTTATGGGTGAATGAAATAAGTTATGCCATAAATGGTGATAATGAATGCCCTCCCAAACTTAGAATTTAGTTCCATGGAAGAAGGGATAAGGGATTGATGCTCCTTAACTCCCTTCCTCATCCAAATATGAGCTCAAAGGAGTAGATAGGTTTGAGAAACTTCTAGAGGCATCCAATGGATAAGGAATCTTTCAAACCCTCATGGAAATTCACTCAAATTTGCCCAGCGCAGGCCAAATAAGAACCAAGTGTGCTGCATAGCGCCATATTAGTGTATGGTTTGCATTGCAACACACCCTAATGAAGGCCTACCTATGCTAATCATCTTAGAGGCAGTTTCTGGATGATTTTGGTTATGGAACTTCTTGGGAAGTTAGGAATTCTGATGGTTGACTTCTTTAGGGCATATAACAACTAAGTTAGGGGTTGATGAACCATAATAGTACTGATCTGTAAGTTGGGTTTGATGTGCCCAAATGGATCTGTAACAACCCTTGCTAGGCATTATATGAAATCCCTCTAAATATCTCATTTTTCCCCTCATTACATTACTTACATTCATGCCTTAATGTTTACATTATTCCTATTTATTATTTTAGGCCTAAACCCTTATCCTTGTTTTGACCTAGCTAAATTTCCCTAGGCCTAAAATACCCCCTTCCATAACCATCATTACACACCATGATTGACCCATCATCCTTTTCACCCCCAACAAATTTTGGTTACCAAAGTTATCATAGCTAAATCCTCTACCACCTTACAACATTTTAACAATGCTATCTCAAACATGTGAAATTTCATGAGGAACGTGGGTTACATGTCAAACTCGTTACATCAGCAAAGTATTTTGAAATCATTGTAAAGCCCACCAATTTCCTGTATGATTGATCGTAGGTGATGGATTCACACTCATGTAGAGAATGAGATGTTTCATCCTATTCCAAAACAAAGGTCGAAAAGGATTTTAAAAAATGAAGAAAAGCTAAGAAGTCGTAGGGAAGTTCAAAGGTTGTAGAATAGTTCAAGCATAGTCACGCATTTTATATGCACAGAGAAGGGTTAGATCTTAGGCTAGTCTTCAATGCACAGTTTGAATGCAGATATTGGAGAGGTAGGGAATCAATCACCTTTCCTGAAAATTTTCATTGCTAGTTCTCTTGGTTTTTATGTTAAAATCATGTTTGTCCCTATTAGAAAACATGTGTTGCACACACTCTGTTCTGTTTGACAAACACAATTTTTCCTCTAAGTGCATTGTCACATTGTTGTAGACTTAAAATTTGGATGATGAATGTTTCTTGAAGTGATTAATGTTAGATGTCTTTTAAATTTTCAAATTCTCCTACTTGTATTTAACCACATAAACTGCGTTGTCACTATCTTGTTGTCACATTTATTTAAATAGAGCTATGTTGTCACTCATGGTTATATTCCTTCCTTTGGGTTTTACATGTAGTCATAGTCTAAAATCAAATTCAACCTACTAGGTGTTGAGATAGGATGGCCCCTGCTACTAGAAAAAAGTGAGGATACCTCGTACGCACCGAACCCAACACTTTGAGCCTGCACAATTTGTCCCCTTCTATTAGAGTGGCTTTTGACAACACATGGTGCATCCCTTTCTGTCATAACATTTAGAAGGTAGGCCACAATGTTAAACTTGCTAGCTTATTTTCTCTTAATGTTCAATATAGTAGAGTTAAACTAGGAGACCTGGAGATTTTATTAACTGAGAAGTTTATTGTTGATACAACAAATCTCCCAATAGCAGGGGAAGAATGGTTCAATGGGGATGAATTATACATTTTGTCTTACAAGTAGTTTGTGAAACCAAAGTATCTTCACAAGTTTTCTTCCACTTTCCCCAACATTTATCTTCAAGAAAAGTATGTTGATCTTTTGAAGGTTATCCAAGTATACTTCACCTGCGAGGGTAGGTTCAACAGAATATACCAGTACCATCTCAGGTTACTATGGCATTTCAATAAAAGTAAGCCAATGAACCTCCCTTATTTGTTGCTTAATATTCTAGAAATAATGGCCACCAAAGTAAAAATTCAAAAGGATAACCATGTTTCAAGTCTGCTCCATTTTTCTTTAATCAAAATCTTAGTTAAGCATGATGTTGAAAGAAAGAAAATGTTTTCATATGATTTTTCTTGCAAGCATTGATCTCTTGCCACAAACTGGGTCACCATCAGTCAAGATAGAGAAATAAGAGCCCAAGCAAGTAAATCCAAAAAATGAGAGCATCCATTCAGTCATGAAAATGAAACCCATAATAGAAGGTGCCAAGCCAAGCAAGAAACTTGCAGACAAGTTGAGCAAGAAAGATAAATTTCAAAGCATTGAGGATGACAACGTAGACAAAGGAATAGAAGTACATGTGACATCATCTCAACAAGCCGAATTAAGGTCAAAATTGAAGACACCGTCCAAGATGAGTTTAAGACGAGACCCGAAACGAGGTCTAGAGTTAAAAGAAACCCAGGAAGAGGCAACCCCTCAAGAAATTATGGAAATATTTGAAGAAAAGCAGGCAAATGTATAGGTTCATGATAAAGTGGATGAGGTCAAGGGCCTAGAAATGGTGCAATCAGACTATGAGGAGGACATAGCACCACCTGAAACAGGTGTTGTGCAATTCAAAGAAGAAAATCTTAATATAATAAAGATGAGAGAGGCATTGTTTAAAAAACAGATGAGAATAAAATTTGTAGGGATATAAAATAGGTTATTAAACCAGCAGAAGACAAGATAATGTCACCTACAGTAGTTAAAAAAGGGAAGAAAAAACATGTTTCTTTTGTTGAACAAGCCAAGAATGTTGTAGTGGGGCCTAGTGAGATAGCAATCAGGGTGTTAAAATCAAAGTTTAAATATGTGCAAAAAATTAAACAAATATCTAAAGCTCCTGGTAGACCCCCATTCAGTCAATGGAAAGAGTCTCAAAGGTGCCTGGAGGAGTTAGAGGAAAGCAAAGACCAGTTCAATCAATTCAGGCAACAAAATCTAGAGTATAAAAATTCAACTCAACATATTCTTGAAAATTGTGACCATGAAGTCAAAGAGGCATCCAAAGCTCTTGACAGGAGTAAGAATTTCGTTAAGTTGTGATAGCATATATATTGCTGAAGGGATATGAGGGAGCAGCTGTAATACTTCCTCTCATGAAGATGCCTAAACTTGATCCTAAATTCAAAGCCACACCTACTTTATCACCACCTGTTGAGAAACATGACCTCACTACTTCAAATTCCAAGTCTAATACTCCTAGAATCAAGTCTTCTAGCAGTAAAATATCAAGCAAGAGGGAACGGAAATGATCGGGCTTCCTTTCTTATTTTCAAGTTTTTTCTTCATTTTCGGATATGTTAATAAGTTGAATTTGATATGTTGATCAGCATATAGTGTCATGACAATATTCAGGAGCAATGAAAGGCATTCGAAGAATAGTTGCAGAAATTTTGCTACACAAGCATTGTGCACTTGCTACATAGCCCATGCTCTCACTATCTCACATACACTGGATGACGACCACTTGTTATGTTTTGAAGATGCTGACATGGGTTACATGTGGTGTCCATCTCACCACCTCAGCCGCTTGCTATGTGTCAATTATGGAAGGATACATTCTTTGGCATTGCGTAGGCTTTTCAGCAGTCAAAAAGCCAGCTTTTAAGTTTTTTCTATTTTTGCCATCTTTATGAGTTCGAATACTTTTCCAAGTTATTTTGTATTAGAAAGCTATTTTTGAAAGACAAAGGTGTTTTATGCTTTATGTGTTTTATTTTTTAGGTAGGTTAAGAGCTATGCAGGAGCCTTTGATGTTGAAATATAGTTATGAAGTGGTGGGTGAGACACTGTGGGTGTGCCTCTATAGAGATCTACTAATGGGTTGATGAAATGCTATAATTGAGTCCCATTTATGACCACATGATTGGTTGTGAAGCTTATCACCATCCCATATTTGAATTTTGTGACCTTGACTACTAGTAGAGGGAAAAAAATCTTGTTATGGTTGATAGCACCATCTATAGAAGACTTTCACCTCTATTATTTCTTGATTGTTGACATTTGGTGCAGATGATTTGATCAAATTAGCATTAGAATCATTTTAGTCGATGTACAAAACACCATCAAATGAAGTGAGGAGCCTTTCCCCTAATAGGGAGAAGTAAGTGAGGGACTCTGAGAGGCTCTTCTTGAGAAGCTCCACAACCAAAATGAATTGGTTATCATCGAAGAAGGGCATGTGGTATAGGAGGCCATTCTGAATGTAATTGCAACAAATCAAATTGGAAAGGCATATTGATGAGCACTAGTATTGCAACAAGAATGTTGCAACTCCTTGGGCTACCAAATTTACTTTATCAACCCGAGTTTCGTACCAATTTGGAGGTGACAGTGTTGTAGACACAAGTATATGCAATGGGTCCGCTATTTATCATTGCTAAGCTTGCAATACACCACTATGGTTTCTCAAACCAGCCTTCTATTGATTCAGAAGAAGCTTGATTACCAATGAGAAAAAGCGAAATTTGTACTTAACTGATACCTTGTCTACTGTAGTAAGGAAATACTGAAATCAAATGCTTAAACACACCATTCATATAACTAATTCTAAGAGACTTTCTTTAAAATAATGCTAAGTTAACATGTGTGTAATCTTGTTGTTCTCATCATGCAATTTGAATCATCCAAACATACTACTGCTATGCATGTAAATGAACACAATAACTCTTTTTCCTTTTTGTCTTTTTTGTGTAAAAATGTTAATGCTAACTTCTCTTGGTGATGTGGTAGGTGGACTAGGGATGATGGTGAATGTCCAGATGGCTTGGGAGGCAAGTAGGGGTCTTCTCCTATCTTCTTATTTTATTTTTCCATAATTCGGCCTCAAGATAGGCCACTATAGGTCGACCTACAGGATGTCATAATGCCTCCTATAGGATGTCCTAATTCTCCTAAAGGATCCTCTATATTCCTATAGGATCTGACTGAGAGCAAGAGGAGGGATTTGGATGGTGGTGTAGGGCTTAGGGATGGTGAATGGTGGAAGAAATGAGGAAAGAGAGTGGCTATGACTCCTTCACACCTCAAAATAGAGTTTGTGAGATGGTTGGATTTGCTCAATGAGCGTGGAAAAATGTTCTTATGGAATGATGAATTTGGTCAGGGATTTAGTGGAAAAATGGATAACCATGGATGGATGAGGATAGGATGGTGTTGTTGGTCATGCAATATCTTTGGACTACTAAAACTTTTGTACTACATCAATCACTAACATTTATCCATGAATCATGTTAAACAATAAATATTTTCAATTAACTAAAGAGAAACATAATTTAATTATGTAGTTGCCTATTTCATACCTGGGGAAACTTGTAGAATAATGTGAAATCTTTATGAGATCTAATGCAAGGTCGAAGATATCAAAAATGAAAACTAAATCCTATTCTTGAAAACTAGTAAAATGTTGGCCTAAGTAACAGAAAACCCTAAATTCCATGAGAAATTAGAATTATTTCTTTTTGGGGCTGCATAGGAATTCTTTCCTCAAACCATGGTCCCTGAAGGGAGGAGTGAGGCCAAATCCACCTACTAACAAATTTTTGATATTCCTTTATCTTCCTAAGTTATTGCTAAAGCAATGCACAACTAAAGCAAACTAATAAAATCCACAACTGCTTGCAAAGAAATAATGTTAAAGACAATTCAACCATTAATCGATGAAATCAACTAAGAATAGAAATACAAGAAGAGGAGGCTTTGCTGCTAGGGTTGGGCCTCCTTTGATTCTTTTACTTTGATGTGTAGGTACTAGACGGTGATGTTGATGATCCTGGTACTACTGCTGAACTCTGGAGGAGATTCCTTAGCATTGGGATCTCCATGCTAAAGATGACTGCAACCTGTGAAATTTTATTTTGTGGCATAGGTTGCTAGAGGATTTCATACAAGAAACCTATAGGATGTCCTATAGCTGCCTCTCCCCTAAACTTTTATTCTTTCCTTCACTTTTGGAGCATGAGGATATTTGTCATAGGTAGAGAAGGGGTCTAGTGATTGGTAGGTGAGAGGTATAGCCTTCAAGTATTGTCCCCTTGTCCTTTGTTCTTACCCTTTTTTCTTCTCTTATTCTTCTTCTTCATATATTTTTTTTTCTCTCAGAAAACTATAATCTTTTTTGAAACTAACTTATTGGATGAATGCTGGAGTAATCATGGTGGTGAGAGGTGTGGTGATGAGGTGGTGAAGTAAACATTTTTTTTTTGACATAAGTAGGTCATCCCCTTGCTCTAGGGTCACTTTCCTTGGGATTCCTAAGCCATTGTAATTCATCATGTAGCTTTTCAGGGAATCCTGTAGGTTTACAAGGAATCCTATAGAAAACAAAGAACCTATGCAAAATGAGCTAGATGAGTTCATAAATGGAGGGAACGATGAGATGATGAAGAATATGGAATAGAGGAATGAAAACATGAACTATGTAGGTCCTTTTTCTCCTCTCTTATTGCTCTAATCCTCCTCCTGATGACCTGCAAACAACATTTTCAAAGTTTTTCTTTTCTCTCCTTTTTTTATATCTTCTTTTTTCTCCTTTTTTTTGAAAAACAACTAATCTTCCTCCAAGAGGTTTTCATCCTAGATGCTTGCCATGGGTGCCTCAAAAGAGGTTTTCACCCAGGGATCTTTTTATCTCTTTTTTTCTTTTGACACCATTGGGCCACCTGAAGAGGTTTTCAACACAACAGTCAGACTTAGGTGCCTCATGGAGGTTTTCACCTGAGTCTTTCTTCTTCTTCTTCTTCTTCTTCTTTTTTATAATATTTTTTGAAACTGACTTATTGGATGAATGTAGAGGTAATCATGGTGGTGAGAGGTGTTGTGATGAGGTAGTGAAGTAAATATTTTATTTTTTTTGACATAAGCAGGTCATCCCCTTACTCTAGGGCCACTTTCCTTGGGATTCCCAAGCCACTATAATTCATCTTGTAGGTTTTCAGGGAATCTTGTAGGTTTACAGGGAATATTGTAGAAAACACAGAACCCATGTAAACTGAGCTAGATGAGTTCATAAATGATGAAGAATATGGAATAGACAAATGAAAACATGAATTGTATAGGTCCTTTTTCTCCTCTCGTATTTCTCTACTCCTCATCCTGCTAACCTGCAAACAACATTTTCAAAGTTTTTCTTTTCTCTCTTTTTTTTATATCATTTTTTTTTTTTTTCTCCTTTTTTTTGAAAAGCAACTAGTCTGCCCTCAAGAGGTTTTCATCCTAGATGCTTGCCTTGGGTGCCCCAAAAGAAGTTTTCACCTAGAGATCTTTTTATCCTTTTTTTTTACACCATTGGGCCACCTCAAGAGGTTTTCAACCCAATAGTGGGACTCAAGTGCCTCATGGAGGTTTTCACCTGAGTCTTTTTTTTTTTTTTTCACATTGACTTGATGGGGTAGAAGCTGAGATTTGCTCCACTACCATCACTGTCTTGCTGATGAATTCTTTCTTTTACAAGGGCTTCTTGTAGATCTTCAATCTATGCCCATTGACAAGTAAAGGAATAACCTCTGCATCAATGGTTCTCATTTGCACTGAATCATTATCATGACATTTTTCTATGACATAAGGCCCTAACCATCTAGTCCTTAACTTTCCTTTAAAATCCTTGTATCTGGAATTATACAACAAAGCCCAATCACCTCTTTAAAATTGTTTGTCCTTTATGTTATTTTCATGCCAGATCTTCCTTTGAACTTGAGTCACCTCTGTGTGCAGGAGGGCATGCATTCTAAACTAATCTAACCCATTCAGCTTGAGCAATCTCTCTTGTTGTGCCCTGGTGAGATCTAGATCTAGTTGTGCTTCCATTCTTAAGGTGTTATATTCAAATTCAATGGATAAGAAGGCATTTTCCCATAGACTAGCTCATAAGGAGTGAATTTATAGGTGGTCTTCCATGTGGTATTAAAGGCCCAAGTGGGCTCAAGTAATCTATCTTCCCAGTCCTTTCTACTGTTACTAATTACTTTGGTCAAAATTCCCTCGAGCACTCTATTGGTCACCTCCACTTGCCCATTAGAATGTGGGTGGTAAGGAGTGGATATTATATGCTTGATCTTATGCTAGCTTAACAAAATTTTAATCATGTGAGATGTAAACTGGTTGCCTTAATCAATGCCCAGTTCTCTAGGGTACCCAAACTTATAAAATACATTTTCCCTTAAGAAAACAACCACTTTCTCCCCTATTGTTGCTTTGATGGCCTTGATCTCAACCCACTTGGTCAAATAGTCAGTGCACACAATGATGTATTTCTTTTGCCTGGATGGAGAGTGAATGGGTCCAATGAAATCCATGCCCCACTTGTCAAATGGCTCGAAAGTCACTTGAGGTTGCAGATGCATTTCATCCCTTGGGGTAGGTTTTCCCATCCTCTGTCACTGATCACAATGACTAGTATACCTCCTCACATCCTAGTGAAGAGTGGGCCAATAATAACTAGCTTGTAGCACCTTGAATTTTGTCCTCTTGGCTACAAAGTGACCTCCACAAGGCCCATCATGACAGGTCAGAAGGATGTCAAAGACTTCCTCCTCCCTAACACATCTCAGAATTTGATCCGAGCCTAGTTTGAAGAGGTTGCCCCCAATCCAACTAAATAGGGCGCTCTTGCTCACAATCTTGCTTTTCTCTTTGGAGGACAAGTTCGATGGAAATTGTGCAGACACTAAGTAATTTTCTATGTCTGCAAACCATGGAGATCATCAACTATTTCCTCCTCACTTGTGGGAAAAGTGAATATGGATAAAAAAATTGCACAACTCCTTTCCATGCTTATCAATAATGGTTAGATCAAACTATTTTAATAAAAGTAACCATCTAATAATTTGGGCAGTCACATCAGGTTTATTCATCCAGAATTTAATTGCATCATGGTCATTATGTACAAATGTTTGGTAACCTGTAATGTAATGCCTAAATTTTTTTAGTGAATGCACAAAAGCTAGGATCTCCTTTTCAGTCATTGTATAGTTCACTTCAGCCTTTGATAGATTCTTACTGATGAAGTAAATAGCATAAGGTAACTTATCATCTATCTAGCCTAGAGCTACTCCTATGGCTTTATGAGAGACATCAACATGTATATGGAAAGGAAGGGCCCAATCTGGGCCTTAGAGAATAGGTGCAGTGATCAACATGTCCTTCAAGGTGTCCAAGGCCTCTTGATAAATTTTTTACTATAAAAATTCAGAGTCTTTGGCCAATAACCCAAATAAAGGAGAAGCTAACTTGCTGAAGTCATTTATAAATCTCCGATAATATCTAGCTAAATGTAGAAAAGTTCTGACATCCCTTCTTTTTTGTGGAGGTGGGACCCTTGGATGAAGGCTATCTTATTTAGGTCCACCTGCAGTCCTTTCTTGGATATTGAGTGACCTAGAACAGTCCCTTCATTCATCAAGAACTCACAATTTTCGGGACTAAGAGATCGGATCATTTCAATGCATTTGTTCAACACCTTACCCATGTTGGATAGAGCCTCTTGGAAATCACGCCCATAGGGTGTAAAATAATCCGTATAAATTTCTACAACATCATAGACTAGCTCGGCAAAGATACTGAGCACTACACTCTGGAAAGTGGCAGGGGCATTGCATAGACTAAAAGGAAGGACCCTATAAGCAAAAGTACCCCAAGGATAGGTGAAGGTGGTTTTATCTTGGTCTTTTGGGCTAATCTGGATTTGATTGTATGCACTGAACCCATCTAGGAAAGAGAAAAATAAAATACATGCCAGGCCATCTAGCACTTGGTCAATGAAAGGTAGAGGGAAATGGTCCTTCTTTGTTGCCTTGTTTAACTCTCTATAATCAACAAAAATCCTCCACTTCCCATTTTTATTTGGAACCAAAACCAAAGGAAACCCACTCACTATCCCAGATAGAGTAAATGAATCCTGCATCCAACATCTTTTGTAGTTCTTCTTTGACTATATCCACGAGAGTTGGATTCATTCTCCTTTGGGGTTGTCAAACTGGTTTCCAACCTTGTTTGATATAAATGTTGTGAGTACACATTGAGGGGTGCACTCCCTTCATTTCCTTGTAACTCCAAGCAAAGGCATCCAAATTTTCCCTTAGCATGTTGCACAATTTTTCTTCTTAGTGTACAAAAAGAGAGGGGTTGATTTTCAAAGTTCATTCAGGGTCGAATTATATTGTTTTGACATGGATAGGTTTTGAATTAGCTAAACATAGGTGGATGTTAGGTACCTATAATCCTAGTGATGCCCCCATTCATATTGTAGTTGTATCCCTTATTAATATTTTTGTGCCCTACTATCACCATATTGTTATTATTGTGCCCCATAGAATCCCTCTATTGTTATTTTTGTGCCTTTATATTATTATTGTTAGGTCGGCTTGGTTATATTGTGACCCCTTAGACTCCTATATATAGAAAGGAGGTTTTTTCATTTGAATCATCCAAGAATTGTTCATTTGTGTAATGTAAAGGAGGTTTTCCCCTCAAATAGCTTGAATTCTAAGATGTTCAACTATCTTTTCTATCTTTTTGTGAGTTGGTTTCATAATATTTGGTATCAGAGCTTTGGATTCTAGGGTTTCACTGCTCGAAATAGGTCATCGTGGAATTTTCGCTATAACTTTTGTTCTGCAATGTTTCAGAAGTGAGAAAAAAACCATTTGAGAGGAAATCATGCTAAACTTCAAATATGAATTTCAGAACTTTCCACACTATATTTATGGAGATATGATATCACGAATTTTTCCTTCTTGTAGACTCCTGAATTACATTACAAATAGGTGACATTGGGAAAATCATCATAACTTTTGTTTCGAGCATCAGATTGAAATTTCATAAGAATTTACAGAAATAGAACAAAATGTAGTTTCCTGTGTATATTCTGTAGATACTAAGGTCAAAATAGTGACACATGGCACTTCATACAAGTTCGCTCTTCTAGAAAGGTCTATAATTAGGTCATCTTGGGAGATTGTGCATAAGTTTGCCTTGTAGAATCTAAATTTGATCAGGCTAGTGGCATTGGAAAGAGGACATAGAGGGCTACTATAGATCGCAATTTTAGAATTGGATGATCTGAAATTACAGAGATACATCCGATTCAATATCAAACTCCTACAAAGTGAAAAAAGGTGTGTAGCTGTTTTTTAATTTTTGCATAAGCTTGTTTTGAAAAATTAGTTTGAAGGAATTCAAAGAGCATAGCAAAGCATTATTATCGGTCATTAATGCCCCGAGGAAAGAAAATGCAAACACCTAGTAAGCAACCTAAAAGCTCTAGCATGAATCATGAAGAAGAGGAAGAAATGCAACATGATATATCAAAATTACGAGACCAAGTGCAACAAGTGTCACTTGCACAAAAAGTAATAGAATATAAGATGGATGATTTAAAGAAAGATGTAGAAGCTAAGATGGATGGTTTAAATAAATGCATAAAGATAGATTGTTTAAAGAAAGGCATAGAAGCTAATATGGATGGCATGGAAGCTAAGATGAATGGCATGGACGCTAAGATGAATGGCATGGATGCTAAAATGGATGGCATGGACGATAAGATGGAAGAATTGAAGATAAATTTGAATAAGTTGCTACAAGAAATGGTCACTAATGGTGAAAGGGTAGTAAAGGAAACTCATGATGAGAACAAAATAAATGTTAATCATGAATTCATAGACTCTATTGTTGGATCAAAGACCCACAATATTCCAAAAATTGATATGAGGAAGTCTGATGGCAAGGATCTCGCAACATGGATACTACAAATGGAGCAATTTTTCGATCTTAATAATGTGCAAAACACACAAAAGGTACATATTGCAACTTTATATTTTGAACCAAATCAATTTGTATGGTATCAAAGGATTTTCTCTTGTAAACAAATTATCACTTGGGCAATTTTTACGGAAGAAATGGCAGCACATTATGAGGATACAAAAACAAACACTTTTTTTAGTTAATTGATAAGTATCAAACAAAAGGGTTCAATAATGGAGCACATTGAGGAGTTCCAAAAATTGAACATAAGGGTAAAAAAATTCTAGAATAGCATAGGATTGAAGTGTTCATAGGGACTTGTCACGCGGAATTAGTCAATCTTGCAGACAAGACAGACCTTCCTAGAATCTAATGAAGACCTAATGACAAACAAACCAACCAGACACTATCTTTCTCTAAATGCGCTTTATAAATAATGGCAAACAAATGTGTTTAAGGCCTACCTCATGTCCAACGCAATTTTGGAGATGCCTTCGCTCCTTTGATCCAAGTAAGTTCCTTTGTCGCAAACCTGCAAGCATAAACAAGGCAAACGATTAAATAGCACATGAATATCCAATATT
>APFE030912094.1:0-12706 GCA_000404065.3 Pinus taeda | reverse complement strand
GGCTCCTCCTGTAGCTCCTCTTAGTTCTTCTTGGGCATGTATTACATGCAATTCTCCTTCGATATGGATCCTCTTGCTCCAATGTGGCTCCTCTGGCTTGGCAGTGTTTTTCAAAGACCTCCTTTGGTAACTCCTCTTGCTTATAGCTTCACTATCCTGATGGCCTTGCTCCTATCTCTTCATGGATCTGCTCGGCTTCCCCTTCGCCTCATGTCATCCTCTAGTATCTAGAATATTGTCATATTAACATGAATGACAACCTAGGTCAACACATGTCTAGAGAAAGAGAGACTGGAGGTATTTCAAAAGAGGAAGCATTCAAGAAGGCATTATATGAATTTATTGACATGGTTAGACTCCTCTATAAAGAGAGGAATACTAGAATGGTTGGAGGGAGTTCTAAGCCTCTTCATGGAGAGGGAATATTTGGAGATAAAAAATATGAAAAGAAGGATTCAAAGGGTAATGGATAAAAGCCTCCTCCATCTCCACCATCTTCATCTTCATCATCCTCAACGTCTCAAACAACATCATCTTGCACTTCCACCACAAAAATTGTTCATACTCATTCTAAAACCCCAAAGGAAAAAACTCCCTTACTCAAATTGGACATTAATTTTGAACTTCTCGTGTACAATGTTGAGGTGAATGGAAAAAAGTTAGACAATTGGATTCGACAATTGGAGGTTTATTGCGGAATTCATAACCTTCAAGAAGATCACATAAATATCCAGTTGGCTTCATTGAGGCTAGAAGGAGCAGCATTAGTCTGGTGGGAAGCAAAGACTCAAGAGGAAATGTGAATTTATGGTAAGATATACATTTCTTGGGTTGAATTTGTTTTTGCAATTAAAAGATAGTTTTATCCTTTAGCCTATATGCAAAAAGCCATTATGAGTTGGCAAAACTTTAGGCAGCTCAAGGGCCAAACAGTTCAAGACTATAACCAAGATTTTAGGAAGAGGGCTTTGTTGTTAGGAGTAAACTTGAATTCCCAAGATACACTGTTGAAATATATTAGGGGTTGACATTCCTACTTAAACATACTATACTCTTGTTCAATCCAAGAAATTTGGATGAGGTATGTGTGCAAGCCACACACCTTGAACCAAGAGGAAAGAACATTCAGGAAGAGGGCAGTAAGAAGAAGCCATTCAAGTGTAAGGAGAAAGAGAAGGGTGGAAAATGGAAGGGAAAGAAGAATGCAAGTGTGAAGAAAGAAGGGGAGAAAACTATATGCCAACGTTGTTCCAAATCTGGGCATGATGAAACCCATTGTTGGAAATTACATCCCAAACTAAGGCCTAAGAAACCAAACAATAAGGGAAAACAAAAGACCATTGCTACCACAATATGATATTGGATCAGATTCTGGTGATGAGACCAAGATTTCAGCCATGGTTACAAAAAGAAAAGAAGTTGTTGCATGCACTAGTTCCTCACATAGTCATAACAACACTCCAAATGAATAACCAATAATAGAGTTGTTCAATGTAAGGGTAATTTCAAATCATACAAAGATTAATGCATTATTTGATAGTGGGTCACAATCAAACTTAATTTCAGAAGACTAGGTCAAAAAGATTAATCTTGAAATTGTACCTCATCACAATTCATATCCCTTGGTTGGATAGTCAATAATGCAAATTTACAAGTTACAAGGAAATTCTTATTCAAGTTTTCCATTACTGAAAAATTCATTAATGAAGTTGAGTTAGATGTAGTTCCACTAGACATCTCAAGAATCATTTTGGGAAGTCCTTATTTGTATGATAGGAAAGCAGTATTTTATCACCATGAGAACAAATACCTATTTCTCGAGGATGGAATAGAGTATATTGTGAGATCCCATCGCAAAAAGTTAAACATTTATTTGGTTAATGTAGGGCAGATGAAGAGACTAGTAATTGCAAGTAAAAATTGTGTTTCTCGTGATAAAAAAAATGATATTGATTATGAATCTTTTGAAAGTTGTGATGACAAATTAAAATTTGATTTGTTTGATGTGGTAAGCAAGCATGGTGAGATGTTTCAGGAACCAAAAGGGTTACCTCCCAAGAGGGGAATTCAGCATGAGATACAGTTGCAGCAGGATGTTCCACTTCCAAACAATCTACTTCGCCATGTGGTTCACTTATTGTTTTGGTGCTAAAGAAGCACAGGACTTGGCGCATGTGTGTGGATTTTCGTGCACTGAACAAAATCACGGTAAAGAATCGTTATCCACTCCCAAGAATTGATGATGGCCACACTTGATGGAATTATGAACCAAATTTAAAATATACTGAGTTCCGTAAAACGAAATTTTTCTATGTATTTTCACATTTTCGTTATGTAAATGAAATACAAAGGAAAACGCTTGAAAGCGATAAAACCAGACCCGAAGGGGAAATAAAGGCATGATTAACGAAATTTGATTTCTGTAGGTGGGATTTTGGGCAGGCCTTAGGCGGAAAGTGGTTTTACACTGGCTCCGCCCGATACCATATAGTGAACGATGCATGGCTAGTGGAGGAGAGAGGAAAACCGCCTTTTTGGGCGGGTAACCTCTGTGCTCCTAAACCATCCGAAATGCATGATGACCATTGGATCAGAAATCCCATAGATCAATGGTGGAAAGCACTATAGTGCCCAAAGACAAATTCGAAAGGAATCTAGGGCAGATTCTACAATTTCTAAAATCTGGGAATTTGATTTTTCAATGTATTTCCCGTATATTTGGAATTTAGCTCATATGCTTAAGAGATGCGATATTACACCTAATGGAGGACCAGGTAGGGTTATAGGGGTGATTTAATGGATTTTTAGGTCTGGAAATCATGCCCAATAGTGTATTTTTCAGAAATTCTCTGTGTAATGGGATTTTCCCAAATTTTGGGTTTTTGCCAGAGAAACAGCCACGATTCCTCCTGTAATACCTCCTAATCATCATTCCAAGCTACAAGTAGGCATTTTGGAAAACAATGAGGTGTTTGAAATCCATAGAGCCACAGAGCCAAATGGCCAATCGAACAGATAACACAGAGAAGCCACAGAGCCACAGGGGAATGATTGAATGCAGGGAAAGGGCTGGGGAAGCCAAAAAGCTAAGAAAATGCCTCAAAGGAGCCCAGAGAGCTCAATTTAGAGCAATCTTAATGTTGAAAGAAATTTTAGAGGTGAGAGAACAGAGAGATTGAAAAGCTACTGTGCAGAGTAGCCGAGGGAGCCTTTGGGGTCACTTCGAGATCAAGTGAAAAGCCAGAGAGCTAAAGGTTGCAAAAAGCCAAAGCCAAAGCCCATAAGCCAGAGACGAAGAGCCAGAGCCAGAGCCAAGAGTGAGAGCCAAGAACCAAAGCTAAGAGTAAGAGCCAAAGTGAGAGCCAGATCTAGAGCCAAGAGCTAGAGCTAGAGCCAAAAAGTTGAGAGCTTCAAAGCTAGGGATAAAATGGTGTCTAAACCCATTGTTTCTATGTAAAATAGTGGAGTTGAGCCAAGAGCTTGTAAAAATAACTTACACCATAATCCCAGAGAGCCTACTTGAGTTGACTAGAGCTCAAGGAGATGTAGCCCAGGAGTTTTGGGTGAACTCCATATTAAATTGTTGTCTTATGTGTGTTTTTTGTTGGCTACATTGTTTCACTGTTATATGCCTTATATCAGTTTAAGAAAATCAATTCACAACACATAAACAGTTTAAAACCAAACACAAGCATACATCTTTATTTTCAAGCATATTATCAATTTTGCATTGGTTAATCAGTAAGACTTGGGAACATTTAAGCTTTGAAAGTGGGAGAGGTCCTTGTAAGTTAGAGAAGGAGCCTAAGTGCCCCATTTTCAGATCACTTACTGATGTTGAAAGGATAGTTTTCACTTAGGAAACATGAACAAATAACTAGACAACACAAGTCATGTTGAAACGATAACTCATGAAACATATGTAAGCTCCATAATTGAACAAGGAAAAATTTTGGAGGGTCATTGTCGCAGCGATAATACCTTATTCTTGTGGTTTCTACATAACTCCATGACTTACTTTCATGAGATCTTTATATAAGGTTTTAATACAAATCCCAAAAATATATAAAGCATGTACATTAACCAAACATGTTATTCCATAAACACTAAGACAAAAGAGAATGTTATTGACACAAACTACTATTAAACCCCCAAATCTACTATTGTGAAGCATTCCAAACACATTAAACCCCATATTCTCTTTGAAAAGGTATAATATTTGTTAGAGAACAACATTACTCCTCAAAGCTATGAAGGGAGTAGTGGAAATTAAAAATAACTCTAACAATATCAATCATGAAGATGGATATAAATTTAACTAACCATAGACATACATTATTAATCATCTCTAAGCCATAGAGAACCATCATAGTTCCTACCTTTTTTGCATCATATTTCAAAATGTTTCCCAAGTATCTTCCTTTTGAAACTCCTTTGTGGTGTGCTCCTCAACTTTCTTCACTTTTTTGGGGTTTCTTTTTCTTGTTTGGTAGCACCACTTACTCATGTTCCTACTTTTTCCTTTTCCATTTCTTCACTTACTTATTATTTGTGTATATTTTAATCTTCCTCTTCTACCCAAATTTTTGAATATTTTACCTTTTTCCCTTTTAATTTTATGTCTTGACGAAATGTACTCTTTAGACCTAATAATTCCACATAGTTCTTTTCTAGACCTAAAAAATTTCATCGAGTTTCTCCATTAAATTCCTCATAAACTCATTCTTAGTCCTTTATATAGACTATCATCTCCCATCACCACCATTTTTTTTGTTACACATATCCCTTTCATAACCTTATTGTAGCTCACTTTCTCTTCTTTTAAATTTTGTGCCTGTCTTCATATTACCATTTTCCACTTTGACTTCTCCCTCCATCCTTAATATTATTTTTATGTACTTCACTTTATATTTGAGTAATGAAGTTTTGAAATGGTTAAAAGGTGAATATATGTTAAGGAAATTCATTTGTGAGCCACTATTCTATGATATAAGAAAAAACCTTCGAGCTTCATTTTCTCAATGTACATTTTCTCATGTTTACAAGGAAAAGTGCTTGGAATCCAATTAAACTCTCCAAAAATATCCTTGAGAGGTAAGAAGGCACTTAGGAAATCAATAAATCCCTTAAGAGACTACTTAATTATTACTTTCATGAGTTATGGGGTTAACATTCTCTTAGTTTTTAGTGATGATTTAACTAATATTTCACCTCGAATATGGTTTTAGAATTTTCTTTTGAATGGTGCATGGTTAGGTTTCTTTCTATGATCAGAAAGTTGTCATGAAATGCATGAAATATTTTTATATCATCTTAGATCTATCTTAACTCTATATCTATCAAGTGCTAAGAGGGATCAAATGTCCTTTCACTCTAAAAGAGGTTTGCATCTCGAGATATTTGGTCCATCTTAAGGAGTTGGTAGTTGGAATTAAGATGGATGCAAGTTGGTTTTCTTATTTATTATAATTAATTATAATTATAATTTAATTATTTTAATTTTTTTATAAATGTTGGTGGAATCGGTAGCATGATAGTTTTGGGTGTCACTGGTTGATACCCATCAACTACTACTATAAACCTCTAGGTGTTTCACACGTTGATACCCATCAACTACTACTATAACCTCCATGTAAAATTGCATTGCCCCAACCACGACACACAAACTAGACAAGGATTGAACCAACCACACAAATGCCTTAGCAACGCAATAGGTCGGGCCCCTGGGTCTTATAATTATAATTATCAATTTTATATTTTATACTTTTTTTTTAATTTTATGTAATTTGACATCAAAATGTATGTTTTCTTCTGAGAGCTCCACAGAAGGTTGAGTGGCAGTCTCAGAGGTTCGGGAGGCGAACTCTGAGTTCTGGGTGGCATTCTCAGAGGCATTGGGGGCCAATTCAAAAGGGTTGGCAGCGAATTTGGAGATACTGGTGGCCAATTCAGAATCGCTGGGGGAGAATTCAGAGGATTTGGGGGCGAAAACAGAGGTACATTTGGAAAATACAAAGGTGGTGGTGGTGCTTGGAAGGTTCGGGCAGTGAATTCTGGCTCCTGGGTGGCCTCACGATTTGCTCAAAGCATTCAAGGGAGCAGGAGAATTTCCCATGGCAAGGCTTCGACATCGGCAACCTTGCAGGAGAGGTTCTGGGCGTGGCTCATCCTCGCGTCAACCGGCAGAGAGGGAGCACCACCATTGCTGTTGCTGCTATTGCTATCGAAGGGCAGGGGTCACGCCACTCCAAGCAGGACAATACCTAGAGGTTGGTTGTGTAAGAGAAGGGGAACCAGCCCTCCCTGCGTTTGGTTCAGTGGTGTTCACCCTGGGCAAATCCTGGGACAATCCAGGAATTAACGCTCATGTTTCGGTGCTTTTCACTCAAGCTCCGGAAGGGATTGAAGGAGAGACGCCTCCAGGAATGGAGGATCTACCCCCAAAGGGCTCTGGACTGGCATGCCCCTTGCCGCCTCCATCAAGTGGGGCGGGAACCTCAGGGAAGGTGATCATGGCCGACCCCTCCATCTCCCCAGCGAAGAAGTCTCCAGACTCAGCACGGGCCAAGTGGGATGCCATGTGGGAGGGTATCCCTGAGGGTCAGGGATGGTGCACCATTGAGGAAGAGAAACCTCCTGAAGACGATTGACCTGCCCACGAGCTCTCTAGCAACTGCCAATTTCACTCAGCTCGGATCTAGAATTTTTTCTGCTGTGGATCACGTGATTCGGGTTAGCATTTGGTCTGTTCTCTTGCAGTTTCTTATAGTGTCCAGTCCATTTTGGTCATGTTTCGTTTCAGTGTGTCTTGTTGGTATCAGTCCCCAGCCTGTCAATGAAGACCGCCCCTGCGAGGGCTGGAATGTTTATGAGTAATTCAATGAGTTTGGGTCTGTTTTTTGGCATTTTGGTAAGGTTACGTGCCTCAGTCAGTCTTTGTAGAAGCATAATGAAAACGTTGTTGATGCTACCCCTGTGTGGGAGCTTTTTGAGTTAGTCTAATTCACCCAAGGCGCCACTGGTGGCCATGGAAGTCCTGCTTCACTGTCTGTAACTTCTCTCTGTACATATAATATAAAAGCTAGCTAGTTTTACCGAGAAAAAAAAATGTATGTTTTCTTGATAATTATCATTATTATTTATTTATGTATTTTTATCCAAGCAATTACTTTTAACTTTTTTTTTTTAATTGAGCCCGCATGTAAACATTTACACCACTACAACATCTCCCCAAAAGCTTTTTACTTTTAGATTTAAATTTAAGAAATGGTATAAAATAAATATTTATAAATTTTGATTTTGAAATAGTTATGGTTTTTGAGCAAGTGATATTGATAAGCCATGATATTGACCAATGGTATTGTAACAAATCCTATTTACAAGTTAATAATATATATAGTAAAATGGAGGTAAATATCCATAACTAAGAATCTTGATATATTGTATGTTTATTTTAAGTATTAAGTCTTAATTTTAAAAATGTTATAAAATTAAATTAAAATAAAATATCTATTAAAAAATTTATTTTGAAAGGAATGATGGTTTTTGGGTATGTGTTATTGAGGGATCAAATCTCCTTTCACTCTAGAAGATGTCTACATCTCAAGGGATTTGATCTTTGGCAAGTTAAGATGGATCTAGATTGATTTTATTATTAATTATAATTATAATTATTAATTTTATTTTTAGTGGTTCTAAACCATTATCCTAAAAATTTGATGTGATTTATTTGGAAGAGACTTGGTATACAATAAAATAATTACATATCTATTTTGGAATATGATTATTAAATTTTAATTTAATTATAAATAATTAATAGATAGATGGTTTTATGGACATGTAGCATTGATAAGTTATAGTATTGGTCCATGGTATTGTAAGAAAATCTATTTATAAGTTAAAATTTTCCATAGCCTAGTCTAAGTTATAGACAAAATAGTCTTTTTCACGGGAATTGAGCAATACAATCTCAAGCAAGATTGTGATTTTTTTTTTAATATAGATTTTTGAATGGGTAAATAGATTCAACACCTTGAAAAACCACTTGGGCACTCCATTTTTGTAAATTAAACATCTTAAACTCAATTTTAAAAAAATATCTACCAAATTTTAGTTAAAATTAATTAAAAAAACTACCTTGAAAAAAGAAATTAAATTATACCTTTTGTTTATATAACTAGACTAATATATTAATAACTAATTTAAAAAATTATTAACTTGAAAAAGCAGTTACATTTAGAAAAGCTCACCTAATAACCTCACGAAAAACATTAAAACAAATATGAATATAAAGTCACATATTCAAATTCCCTATTACTTAGAGGCATGGGCATAGGCATGTCACCTAGAATTATAATAAAAACACATAGAATCGGTGTCAAATTGGCATGAACATGGGTATTATAACAAAAACACTTAGAATAGATGTCAAAGTGCTAGCATACTAAGCTGTACAGTTTATCTCACATTATAATAATAATAACCACTGGAATATGTGTAAAATTAATAAAAAATGTAACCCGGATGCAGGTGTTGGTCAGGAAAGCCTGTGATATAATCGCTGGCCACGCAGGGATGCGATGGGCAGCGGGCTCCTCATTAACCGAGGCAACATTAATGCTAGCCCTTAAACGCTTTCCGCCAGCAGGAGCTAACATTCATTCCTCGTCTTTATTGAATCGCCTGCCGGACGCTGCAACCTTGTACGCGATGAAGGTAATGGAGTTGATTTTTATTTGCAAGGCCCAGTCGCTCAAAACCCAGAACAAAATACACGGTGTCGGAGTCTGGTATGAAATCTTTCATGCTGAAAGTCTCAGGGTGGCGAAGCTAAGTCTAACTGCCCTCGAGTTCGCAGTAATGGTGCGCAGTAGAGGCGTGCCTCGGCGCGGAGGGAGAACTGGTACTCGCCCGGCTTTCGAAGGCGAGGAGGTGAACTCCTTCGTTCCCAGGGAAGCCATGACAAATTCGTCTTCGTCCTCTGAGCAGGACTTCCTGATGCTGCCGGACTCCTACCTGCCTATCCGCCTCAGAATTCCTGGAAGGCTCCTGCGCTCAGATGTCATTGTGAATGTTTCGATTTATCTCTCGGAGGCAGCACCTGAAGAAAATCCTGCCTCTTCTCAGGCCCCTGTAGAATTACAGTCAAGCGAAATCTTGCTGGGAGACATGAATGGGAGGGTATTCCTCATGCCCCATCCCCTTTCTGCTGTCGTTCCGACGAGTCAGCAAACGCCGGCCCAAGCCCAGGAGAATTTGGGCTCTGTCTCTCCAGAGCAAGAATCTCGGCCTCCGGTTAATGAAATCCAGGCTAGAGAGGAAAGCCACAGTGCGATTCAGCCGGACCCCGATGAACAGTTACAGTGGGACGAGGAGATGGCGAATTGGCTCGACACGTCAAGCCCGAAGCACCTGCAGCCACCGGAGGCGCCCAGTCGCCCTTTCTGAGTCTCCTTGGTCGTTTTTTATCCAGGTTTTAGCTGAGTCCTTTCAATGTCTTTTTGTCTAACAATTTGGTCGTTCCCAGTTCTTTTTTCTGGCCTTCACCTGAAGGTTTGTCTGTGTAAATACAGTGTCAATGGTAGAGTTTACAGGCTTTATAGGGTCTGGTTCTTTTTGGATTGCTATCCAAGAGTCTGGTTTCTGCATGTCCGCTGTCCAAGAATCACAAAAGGGACAATATCTGGTAATGGGGTCTTGCTGGAAAGATAGTCTGTTTCAGCTGTTTTTGCTAGAGGGCTGGGCAATGCCCCTCTCGAATGATGTAATCCCTGTAAATATTTTCTTTCCTTAATATAGATTAGACTTTACTTAGAAAAAAAAAAAAAAAGTTTGAGAAATCAATAGGATTAGGTGTTAGTGTTAGATTTATTTATCATGATAATTATTTGCGAATTTTGTTGGCTTATTATTATTACATTTATATTTTTTTTATCAAGAAATTACTAAAACTTAAAAATATGAAGCTCACATAGAACAAGAGACACAAGATATAGGATCCAAGCCAGGACAAAAAAAATGAATTAGATCAAAATGAGAAATCCAACCTCCAAAAAACCAATTCAAGCACTCCAAATTCTCAAATCATCTTCCATAGAGCACTACCATTATCTTAAATAAACTCTCATAGAAAACTCGCATTATTTCAAACGATCTCAGACAGAAAGTTGGCATTATCTCGGATCTAGGAAACACATTATCTCATACATATAACTAGAAAACTCACATATATTGCAGAAGTATAGCCTTAGGAACTCGTACTCCTTCACAAGAAAGTAGTCTTTGAACTTCGCACCTTTGTACCTTAAACTCATCACAAAAAGAGCATTGAATTGCTTTCCATTTGCTTGAGGACGCATGCCAATATATAGTTGTTCTCATATGTGAAAAGAAACGTTCTTTTAATGAGTTAACTTAACATCGAGGATGGTTGACTTGGCTTCTTGAGATGAATTGACAAAAATCACATTTTTTATTTTTTTTTAATTATTTTTTGTTTACAACAATTCCAAATAGGATTTTGACTATTTTACTCAGTAAATCCTAGAGGTGTGAAGAACATGCTTAACTAGTAAAATGATAATTATAAAATTTATTTTTCTTCTTTTTGCTTTTTACATAAAATACATAATGATACAAGTACAATGATGATTATGAAGACCTAATCTAGTTACATTTTACAACAACAGGATGGGCCCATGATTGGGAAACAAAGACTCATTTAGCCTAGGATATTTTTTTATTTCCATTGATCACTACCACAATGTGTTTAATTGTCGATTGTTATTTCCATTAATTTTTTATTGATGTTGCAATTATCTTTTCTTAGAGGCAAATTAGGCGAACTAATGTAATATGAGAACTTGTAATTAGCATATATAGATCACATCATCTCGCAAATATTTGAACCCCAAATTGACAATTAAATATACAAATTAATTAATTATTAAGGTAATACGTTGGCCTAATATTTGCATGTATTATCAATCTAGCCCATACTATTATTTGGTGTTAGGGTTGGCTTTCAACTGATGATTGGCAAATTGCTTAGGAACATCATGAAACCTAGCAGGGTTTCTTGGAGACTTGGTTACTAGTCACATCATAATTTCTTAGGCTAAGGATGAGCTAGTCTAGGCTCACTCTCCACTGTCCAGTGGGTATATATACTCCAAAGTCAGGGTATCTTCATCTGAATTTGGTGGTTGAGGATGGACAGGGAGGTGGTGGTGGAAAGAAGATTGGAAGATAAAGAGTCTAGCAAAGTCTCGTATTTTTATGTGGTGCATTTTGGCCAAAAAAGTCCCTACTTAGCATATTTCGCATAAAATACAAAATTGGGCCTTGATGGTGTATGTTATGTAAATCTAATGGTGATTCCATTGAGCACATTTTTGTTTAATGCCCTTTCTTTCACTAGGTCCAGTATAGGTGGTGCTCGACCATTGGTCAAGACTATGTTTGGAAAGGACCATCGTTTGGGGAGCAGTGGCGCTTATGGGTACAAAACAGGCCCACAAAAATCTATACGAATCTACCTATAATCATTTCTTGGGGTGTTTGGCTAGTGCAAAATAAAAAATCCAAAATAAGTCTTCCATTCTGAATTGAGTGGCAGTGAAAGTATTGCCTATTCTGTCAGAGTTTCCTTGATCCAAAATTTTGTTTTGGAAGAGCCATATATATCTTGCCCATGGGGATATGTGGAGGTAACTTCATTTTACATATATTTGATCAGCATCACTTGAAAATATGTATGGGGTTAGGGAGGGGAACTAACAATTTGGTCGAACTATTATCTTCTTGTTCTTTGTTTGTTGTTGCTAGACAAAAGGGATGTGATCATCTTCAAGTGTTTAGTGACTCTTTATTGGTCACTAAATGAGTTAATGAGATACAACAATGTCATAGTATTCATCTTGTTCATATATTGGAGGTTTACAAAGAGTCGAGCTTACTTATTCATATTTTTCTTGCACTCATATTTACACGGATAGAAATAGGGAAACAAATAGGCTTTCTAAGGAATGTCTTTAGCAGAATCGGGGCTTATGGCACATTGAAGAAGTTTTAAATGATGAACATATCAGCTTTCATCACAAGCCTTATATGGATGATCAATATTCTCAGCTTTAGATACTTTGGTGTTATGTCTTTTAATCGTTATCATTGTTTTAGATAGATGAGGAATGACCTGTTATAGAATTTTTGTGAACCCAACGTTTTGGACTGCCAAGTGAGTCCATCATGAGGGGATGCAACAATAGATATTCTTCAACCTTAATGATTTATTCAAGAGCTATGTTTAGGGTATATATATAGGTTATTAAGGAATGATGTGAGAAATTAGATCGGCCATTTTTTATTTTATTTTAAAAATTTTATTATATTTAATTATATTTATATTATTTATATTATATTTTTTATTTTTTATTTTTTTAATAAGATGTATTTATATTTCTATTATATTATTATTATTAAAAATTTATTTATTTATATTTTTTTAATTTAATTTAATTAATTGACTTATTTATTATGTGTTTAATTAGCTAATTATTAAGTTATATAGGTGGATTAATTAATTAATTTAATAAATAGGTTAAAGGGATAAATAGGTTACTTAATTAATTTTATGTTTTATAGGTTTAATTATTATGTTTACTAATTTATTTATATATAAAATTAATTATTTTGAATAATGATTTAC
>APFE030912080.1:0-30249 GCA_000404065.3 Pinus taeda | reverse complement strand
AAGATTTGATCAAAGGGTTTCCCCACACATTGTGGGGTTTGTCTAGCTAACCGCCACATCTTGTGTCTCTTGTCTTTGGCTTGTTTTCTGTCGATCGTTTAATGTTCTATCTGCACTTTACTTTATGTACATGTGATTGCTAGTCTGTGGAATATAATAAGAAAAAGAAGTAAACTGTTATAAGCATAGAACAAACCATAACTTAACAATATGACTCCTTTCATTCCTTCATCGTCCACTGAGGTTCCCAAGAGCTATATATCCTACATGTTGTCTACCATGGATTTTTGTCCTTCATGATCCCTATGGAGATGTTACGTGCTCTTGTTTCTAATGCTTCCATGATGCCATGATGCATCTTATTATCATTGTCATATCTTATAACACAAGATCTAGGAGCTTATGATAGGACTTTTGTGAGGGATACTATCTTACTCATAGGAGAGATTTGTTACTCCCTCTTTCCTTGGCCCTTTTCTTCAGCTTCCTCCATCTTTCAGTGATATGAGCTTCCAAAATCTTTCTATAGCATTGAATCTTAACTATACTTATTTTGTCTTGCTTGAGGACCAACCTTGACTTCGTTTTCTACACATGGTTGAGTTCTTTTAACCTTCAATATTTTTTCCATCAACTTGTCCTTCTCTATCTAGCATAGAGACCACAAGTTCTTGAATGAGGTAACCTTCTTGTTCATGGACATTTGTTACCTTGATTGCTACTGCATTATGGTTATCTTCCTTTCTAGGTCTTGTAGATGGAAGATATCCTACAACCTTTGATACCCTTTACTTTCATGTAGATCAGATTTCATGTGACCTTCTTCATTGCACCTTAAGAGAATGAGTTTAGCATCTACATCACTTTGATGTCTCCAATTTTGTTATGTGAGGGACTCTTTCATAAATATCCCTTTTCATAAATTCAGAGGAGACCTTTTGATGAATTCCACTACTTAGAGGACTATGTCTATTCTCCTTCATGCAAGAAATCTTGATAACCCATCCAATTCATAGATGTCATTGCAATCATAAAGTCATTAAACCAAACTTGAATATAGAATAAAAAGATACTTACTTGTCATGTGAAGATGAAATCTTAGCCTTGACGCTTTCTTGAGTGATCTCCTTCAATGAGATTCTTGCTTGAGCTACCTGGTACAAGAGAGTTCTAGAACCTTTCTTGAGACTTCGTTGCATTGTTCAGCACCAAGCACTACTGCGTTCTATGATATGTTGAGATTATTTGATTCCTTGACAGTGAGGATACGGAATCGAGATCAAGAATTTTGAGAGCATTGTCATGATGTCCACCTGAGATGTGCCATTGTGTTCTCCTTCTGAAGTGATATTGTTGTAATGTATGTTGTGACTATAGATCTTTGTAACCTTGTTGCAATGCTCCTTGCTGGAGTAGAACCTTGTTTGAGTTGACTAGCATGAGCAAAGATCTGTGTGGCCTTCAAGCATCGTTCAATACCAATCATCGAAATTGCTCAAGTCATTAAGATTGTTGTGGTATGACATGGGTTGTAATGACACCCAAATTTTGACTCTAGCACCGACGCTGTGAAAGGTACCGTGTTTTCCTTTTGTTGTAGTGTAGATTAGGACTGCTTCTTGGATTTTCGATCTTCTCCAAGATGATAATCTTTGACTTTGAGTTATCTTGCTTTGTAGTCATGTTGACAAGGTTCTTGGTGACCTTTTTGATGATCACTGTGGAGAAAAGGTTCTTTGCTGATGTAGACTACGTGTTGTAGACTTGATCCTTTATTCTTGAAAAAACTCTTGGTGAGGTAAACCAGCACTAAATTCTTCTTATAGAGATTCCAATTGATGACTACCAAGATTGTGACCCTTGACCTACTAGGCCACTCCAAGACCAAGACACCAATCCTCTTCTTACTGTTGAGATCATCATCAACATTGTTAATTTACCTTGATCATTATTCTTGCACCTTCACTGAGATGACTGTTGTATCATATCTCCATCTTCACTTAGATCATTATTGCACTCTTACAGAGATCATCATCATTGCTACACTGAGATCATTACTACACCACTGATATCTTTAATGAGACACCATCGAGACCACAATTGCATCTATGTTGGGATCATGATTGTATCTAGGAAGTAAGCCGAGATAGAGTGTATCACAGTGTGATCACAGAGATCCTTTTCATCACCAATATATCAAGGTTGTAACCACGTTTAGTATGTTGAGACAGTTTGTGACTGTAGTTATATGCCGAGACAATGAGTGTTTGCAGAGATCATTCTTATTATATGTATGCTTGAGACTATGAATGAGTTGTATGCTGAGACAATGAGTGAAGAGACCGAAACATTATCTCTGCAGTACCTATTCGAAAACACATAGACTATTACTCATCCAAGACCTAAACCATTGAGCTTGTCTGAAGTGACTTGACCAAGATTCCTGCACTCCTATACCCATCCAAAGTTCTGTGCCTCTATCATCATCTGAAGTTTCAGAGAGATCCGGAAATCTACCTTTCTATGGTGACCCTACACGCCTATTTATAGTAGTTAGGTCTCTGTAAATAAGCTGACATGTTAGGGTGAACTGATGTGTCCCTATTTCTAAGCCGACTTTGTCATTAATATTCATTTTGAGGCTCACTAAACTGTTTTCTTCATCGTTTTGCAGGCAGACTTCTTCTTGCTTGTCTTGGAGGACTGTGCTTGTCTTGGAGGGTTGTTCTAGACATGTATACATTTCATATATGCTCAAGAAGAGCTCTTTACACATGTCATTGCCTCTTTGACTTTCCTAGACCTATGGAATGAGCAAGAAACTCATTCTCATAATTTACAAAAATAATATTTCTTTTTCTTGACAAGTCCAAAGATCAAAATTACATTTGTAAATACCGAACCTAGTTACACTTTCTTCAACACAGAGGAGACCTTTTCTTTTGATGTGTTCAATGACTTCGCTTTCTTCGACGACTATGTCTATCCTCCTTTTTCATGCAAGAAATTATGATGACCCAACTAGCTTATAGATCTCCTTGCAAACACGAAGTATCTTTACCAAATTTGATTAAAGAATGAAAGATACTTACTTGACAAGTGAAGATGAAATCTTCATCTTGATCACTTTTGATGATGGTCGAAGAAGATGTATTAGTGCTTCTTTTTGGATGATCTTCCTCTAAATGAAAAGCCTTTCTTCAATAGAAGATTGTTCCTTTTACGATGACAATGCCTTTTGATCTGGCTCCTTTTGATAAGGATGATTTGTTGCTTCCTCGGATGATCTTCTTCAAGGACAAGGAGAGGATCCTTGCTTGCCTTATAACCTTGAAGATTTCTAGCCTTCAAGATACTTCGACTTCTTCGGTAGTGAATGAGTGCAAATCAAAATTGCTTCTAGGGTTTTGACTTTCTTCAAGATGATCTAATCTTTGTCTTTAAAGTTCTTCGAGCTACCTAGCTTTGTAGATAACTTGATGAGGGTCTTTGTGGTCTTTTGATTATGACTAGAGGATCCAAAACTTTTGTTGTAGACTGCTTCTTCGATCTAGGGTTTTATTCTTCAATGTAGATCTTGATCTTCGACTTGCATAGATACCTTTCTTGAAATTCGAACCTTCAATGTCTCTTTGTTTAGATGCCCTTCCTTTGACTTTTGCACCTTAGCTCTGATATCATGCTGAGAAACCTAGGGCATTAGCATTAGGTGATTAGTTATTGTTCGTGAATGCTTTTTACTTGTTTAGATTAGGATCTTCCTTATGTTAGATTATTAACGTTCTTCTTCATCAAATAGTAACCAATGCATGAACATAAATAGACAAGATACACAACATGTAGGCTATGAGCCAAGGCCAAAACCTCTCACTCTTTGAGAGGAAAAACTGCATAAATTTTTCTTATAGAGATTCCAATTGACGAATAGCAAGACCAAGACCCTTGACATATTAGCCACTCCAAGCCCAAGACATTGCCTTGTCTTCTTCTTCTCCTCCTTGATCTACTTGTCACCATCGAGATCTTCTTATTGTCTTCATATCAAGAGCATTGATCTCTTTCCTTGATCTAGTACTGATGTCCTTCCTTTAAGGTAGCACCAAGACCTTGAGGTTCCACTGCGTCACTGAATTGCAGCTCTTCCATGACACTGAACTGTCCTTGTAATCTTTGTTCTTGATTAATAAACTTCAGAAGAATCTGAATTCCTCTTACTGCAATGATATCTGAATTTACTTAACTGTAATCACCCACCAGAACAGAGATCCGAATTGCTTGATGATTGTACTAGAGTTCTAAGCCATTCACTGTTTTCTCCTTCTGAAAATATGCAAACTATTGACTGTGACTACCCTCCGAAAATCTCAAAAGAATTTGCACTCTCTAACTATGTCAAAGATCTAAATTTATCTCTGTCTTGCCCATACGAAAAACTCAGAGATATCACAGAATTGTTGGCTATCCTCCATCATCGAAACTTCAGAAGAATCTGAACTTGTGACAATGCTAATCCATCCGAAATATAGAGGGATTTGTATTCCCTTTGACTGTGATTACATCCAACCTATTTACTGCACCCATCTGAATCCTATCCAAACTCCTCTCTACCTTCTTCACCGAAAATCTCAGAGACATGCGAAGTCTGTTCTGTGCTTTCTGTGATGACCCTAGCCTTGTATATATAGTCATTCGTCCATATAATGAGCCAACCTTTAGCATCGGAATGGTTGTGTCACTTTGGGTGAGGCGACATGCGTTATTACTTAATTTTGTAGGCCGACATCAAGAGAAGAGGATTGTGCTCGTCTTTGGAGGGATTTGTAGACGCTTAATTGGCTCATATACATTTTACACATGCTCAAGAAGAGCTCATCATACATGACATTAATTTTGTGACATTAATGACAAATCCTAAGGCTCTCAATGGGAGCCATCTAAAAGAAAATCACTTGCTCATAAAACACATGAAGCAAAGCTTACAATAATAATTTTATTTTCTTCTTCATTACATCATTTACAAAAGTCACAATTACATGTTATTATGAAGACCAAACCTAGTTACACTTTTCAACACAGGCAAGGATCCACGCCACATGCCATGGTACAAGGGTAGCTATAACAAGGGAAGCCCACACTTAGGTGTATAGATGTAGGACGGAGCAATTGTGGTACATGAGTTACCCCTGCTGAGAAATCTAGGGCAAAGGGATGAGGTGATTTCTCTTGAACGATCACTGCTTCTGATCAATGTTTTAAAACTCCGACTCGGCCGAGGGTCGACTCCGACTCCGACTCCAACTCGGTATCGACTTGGCCGGCTCGATTTCAATGACTCGGTCGTTGTAAAAAATACATTAAATATTTATTTTTTTTTATAAAAAAACATAATTTTAAAGATTTTCATTCATGTTTCCAAACACCAGCATTAGAATATTAGATGGAGACAACATATGATCAAAGTAGGCTCATGATATATCCATTATATCAAAATGGCACCCAGTGCACTGTCCATACATACATGATCAAAGATTCAAAACAAAAACACATAACCAAGGAGGCTAGAAATGGCCTCTACAACAAAAGTAAACTGTGACCAGTACTACTGGGCCACTGGCTAGTAGCTACTACCAGAGGAGCCAAGTTCATGTGGATCAATCCTGGATCATCATTAGAGTCAGACAAGGGGCCCCATGACTCCTCCTCATCATCATATCCAACTGCAACTGTAGAAGTGGTAGCACTAACAGGTTATGCAGCAGATGCAAGCTGAGATAGAGAAGATATGCGGCTGCTGGTTGAGCAGAGGAAGCGCCTGCAACTAGAGTCCTTATTGGCTGTGAGGCTGAGGTTGGTAGTACAAGTGGATCGGGATCTACATTCAACTGAACATCATGTTCGAGTGATTCCTCCCTATGTAAATCCAAATCAAAATCAAACTCTGCTAGATGACTCTCCTCTACCCAATCTGATGTTGGATCAATGTCTTCCAACACAATGGAATCTGAATCAAGTCTTTTGTTCAGCAATTTGTCGCGTCTGAGCCGGAGGTTGTGTATTGGACATAGACTAGATCATTTAACCGTTTTTTATCCAAACGGTTTCTCTTCTTTGTGTGAATCCTCTCAAAGATAGACGAATTGTGCTCACACCCAGTAGCACTACAAGTTTGACTCAAAATACGAATTGCAAACTTCTGCAATTCAGGACAATGGCCACCAAAAGCCTCCCAACATTGTGCTGCAAAAAACATAGGAGTGTAATGAGTTAACTCAACAAAATTACAAATTATATCCAACTTTCAAATTATAAACGATTTAACAAAATTTTAAAAAAATATTAAGAATTTGAAAATTGAAATTTTTGTTTACCTCGCTCATCTGCTTCTCTTGCAATCTTTGCTAGGTTCTTCCCAAAGGTACCCAAGGCATTGTTGAAGGTCGTGAAGGGAGTTGGCTAAACAGAAATTTGGCTAAGTGTGGATTGTGGAGGTGACCACCGGGCAAGGTGTGCACGGGGTGGGCAACCCGTGACAAAGACACGAAGTCTGAAATTTGTCTAAGTATGAAACTTGGGGTTTCCAAGGTAATGCTTGTATTTTTATGAAAGTTGAAGATATATTGAAATCGGGCAGACTCATCTTCAGGGAGTTGCCCCTCCCTTTATACTGTTGCAATTGTGTTGTCTATGTATAATTGTTGTGGATAATGAATCTGTATGGGTGTTCATTAGTATAAAGGCTAAACTAAATACTTGGTAAAGAAAAATAAACTAAGTCTCGAATGTTAAGGCGTAGTCCATGAACATAAATATCGGTGAAAAGAAAGTGTTCGGTGGTGCCGCACCTTGCTATAATGATATCATGGGTTCAAAAAATACCCAGCTACATGTATAGGGCAATGGAGTTGATTGTTCCATCTTTTATCAATGATTACCCAAATGGGCCCATACTTAGCCACTTTATCCTTGTATGCCCTCTTTATTTGCTCCTTTGCTTGATCCATAGCCTCATAAAGGAAGCCATAGCCAATATTTTCCCATCCACCAACCGCAACACCTTAACCAGTGGCTCAGCAAGCTTCACAATCTATGCTCCCTTTCTCCAAAAACTTTCTTCACTAACTTTCTTTTTCAATTCTTTGCCTTTCAGTTTGTGAGACCACTAGCTTTGATTCCATTCATCACTGGAAAAGAACTTTTGCAAGTTTCTATTTTGGGAAAGCATAGATTGCAATGTCAAAAAATGAGTAGCAAATCTAGTGATGGCAGGCCTAATAATATCCCTGTCCCCAGTGTGTTTCCTCATGAGGCTCACAATCCATGAATGATTGTAGATAAATTTTGTTATGCTTTTGGCATGATCTACAGGGTTTTTGACCCATTCTAATTATCCAATATCCTCAAGCATGAGGTCTATGCAACATGCAGCACATGGGGTCCAAAAGATGGTCTTGTGTTTTTCCTCTAACAGTTTACCAGCAAGAACATAGTTAGAGGCATTAATTGTGATGACTTGAACATTAGCCATCCCCACCTCCTCAACAACCTCATCCAATAGCTAAAACAACAATTTCCCATCTTTTACCTTATCAGATGCATCAACTGATTTTAAAAACATGGTTCCCCATGGGTAGAAGATAAGAAAGTTTATGATGGTACGGTTTCTTTGATCAGTCCATCCATCTAACATGATGGTACATCCTGTTCTTGCCCATGAGTCCTTGAAATCTATCAAATACTCATTAATGGATGAAATTTATTTCTACAAATGATACCCCCTTAGCTCATGCATAGTAGGGCATTTGAAGCCTTTTCCAACAGCATGTATGGCATCAAACATAGGCTCATAATATGGTGAACGAGAAGCATTGAAGGGGATATCAGCATCATACCACCATCTAGCTATGTAATCACAAGCAGTCTCCCTCAATTCTTTCTTCCAATGGTCATCTAAAGTGGGTTGCATTTGACTTCTGCTAACTTGAGGACCATGTGCATCTGATGGAGAGGAGGGAGTGAAACAACTTTTGATATTCATATCACCCTTTTTCATTCCACCCTTTCCCTTTTCATGAATAGAATCAAAAGAGGGAGGAACATATCGGAAGGGGTTGGATGCATCGGTACGAGGGATAGAGGAAGAAACCTCAAAATCATAATGGGGGTTGGTAGCCATCATTTTTGTATCTCCCTCTTCCTCCCAACTTCAGCCTCTAACTCTTTTTGTTTAGCCTTATCTTCTTTAAACTTCTCAAAGCTGGCTAACAATTCCTTCCTAATCTCCCCAATTTCAGATGAGGTACATGGAGTAATTTGGCCTCTAATCCCCGCCAAGTGTTGTTTCAACCTATTAATGCCCCTAAGACCTTCCTTAATTTTCCTATGGCAAAATTTGCAATGCATTTGACTATCAACCATTTCCACATATGCCCAAGCAGCATCTTTCACTCTAGATGCCATTTTTTGACTTGGAAATGAAAGCAAACAATCTGAAAATGAAAAAAAAAAACATTGATTCAATGTTCATTTCTTTCACAAAAAACACTCTTTAGGATTTCTAGATATGCACCTAAAATTTAATAAGCAAAAACAAATTTGTACAAGTGAAAAAAATACCTCCAGGCACAAACTATCTCCTCAAGCTTGCTCCAAGAAACCAACTCCTCAATGCTGCTCCAAATGGCTGCCTAAGAAGCTCCTCACTACAGCTACAATGCTTGCCCAAGACTCCTCACTACTACTCCAAAAACAAACTCAACAACTCCTCACAAACTCTCACTGAAATTCTCACTCAAATGCATGAGATGGCTGTGAGAGAATGAGAGGGGTTGAGTGGGTTAAATAGAGTTTGGGAGAGGGGAATGGACCCCAAAGAGCAACAAACTAATTAATAAAACCATTTGGAGTCCCCCACACACAGAAAAATTATAAAACAAAATTAAAAATTAAAAAAAATCCGTTTTTTGGGGTTCAATGGTCGCTGTCTGTGACCCGGCCGGGTTGATACGGACTCGGCCGAGTTAATACTGAGCCGACTGAGTCATGCAATGACTCGGCCGACTCGGTATTAACCCGGCCGGCCGAACCGGTTAAGAGGCCAAGTTCAAATTTTTTTGATTGACTCGGACCAACTCAACCGAGACAGTTCCAAGCCGGCCAGGTTTAAAAACATTGCTTGTGATGCAACTTTTAGTTAGTCTTTTATTAGACGCTTTCTTTCTCTTGATTACTTTAAAGTTTTCTATCATCAAACAGCTACCAAATCATAAATAAGCATGAGACAAGGGACACAAAATGTAGGCTATCAACCAGGGCCAAAACCTCTCCAACTTGAGAGGAAAACCCAAACAAATTCTTCTTCTTAAAGAATCTCCAAGAGATGAATTCCAAGACCAAGACCCTTAACCTATTAACCTCTCCAAGGCCAAGTCACAAGGCTTCTTTGAGCAAGTTCTTCTTCCTTGAGTCAACGTTAGTCAAACTACTTGCTTCTCCTTAGATATCGAACACCCTTTAGATTTCAGCCTATTGGTTCAAACCTACAACTCTTGGCCTCTTCAAAAACCCTAGTTGCAACATGTGTGAGGGATCTATCCCTTGATTCCCTTCACTTAGATGGAGAATCCTTCTGCGATTGGCTTGTATTCTTAACTTGCTTTCTTCCTTAATTCAGCCTCCTAAGATGGCAATGATAACTTCAACTTCTTCTACAGCAGAGAACGCTAGCCCTCCTCGCACGTGTGAAAGGTATTTTCCCAAAACAAATCAGAATTACTTCAGCTTCTTCTCCTATTTTTCTTCTCTTGATGGGAGGCTTCTTTTCTTGTGTTTCTCGCACTTTTTCTTCTATTTCAGATGCTTGATTGAGTGCCCTTCAAGTGAGGCTGAGTTCTCTATATATATACAGTAGTCTGCCCATAAAATAAGCCGACTTGTGTAAGTGTGTAGGCCAACATGCTCTTCTACAATGATCTCCATCTTCTTTTTAGGGCCAACTTGAAATAGTACTTGTGACAAGGTCTTGGAGGGTCTTTGACACAAATAACTTCTCTTAATATGTAAGATGCCCAAATGGGTCTTCAATCCATGACACTGACTCAATAGACTTTATGACTTGATGACTAAACCTAATAGCTCACAATTGGAGCTTTATCTATAAAATAAAATTCCTTGAGCATGAAACCCATGACTCAAGCATAACATAAATAATGTTATTTTTCTTCTTTATGTCAACTACATAAAATCATGATTACACATGTCATTATGAAGACCGAACCTAGTTACATATTTCAAAACTCCCTCTTAACTAGGGAGGTATTCATAGTCCATACAAGGTACTTGGACATTCTCAATCTGAAGAATTATCATAAGAAGAGTCGAATTGATAACAAATTTGTTTAGCACCATATCATCCAGCATTGTCACATAACAAGGCCTTAACTAACAGCGCTATCTCTCCACAAGATCAGAGCAAATGCTAGCGAGACCAATGACTTATAGACACCCTCATCATTGTCTCTCTCGGAACATACCCTACCCAGGTTCTCTCAGAGTATGTTCGATCAAGACTATTCTTATCTTGAACTCCCAAAGCTCAGAATATCGGCCCTCTACGACTACTCTTATCTTGGATGCCCTACCACATCCTCAAAGAGTATCGGATGCCCTACCACATCCTCAAAGAGTATCGGATGCCAGATGCTTACCCAATCCTCCATTATATCTTCCCAAGTGAAGACAAGAATGATGTGTCTATCTCTCCCAATGGCCTTCACAAAAACTTACTGTTGTTAGTCCTAGTCTAGTGCATGACACATGAAGTAGAGAACCATATATGTCACTCCCTCTTAACCAGGGATGACCAACCCATTCCATAAAAGGAATGTACCCAAGCTCCCTCTTAATCACGGATTTGTGCAAGCTCCCTCTTAACCAGGGAAATGCTTCCAGCAGCACTTTAGGTGGAGATCATGGGACAACCAACTGCTTGGAGACTTCATATTTTTGGGACTTCTTCGTAGGGCATTGACCATCCATCACTTTCATTCATGAATCATGTCAGTCATGTTATTCTTTCTTTCATTGGAAAGTAATTCATGAGTCCATATCTGACCTTTCCTTCATGCCTTGTTACCTTCTTCACATCAAGTTTGCTTTAGGATCTTTCATCCTACCACATGAGTGTCAATTGTAGATGACATCTACAGCTCTTCCTTTGGTAGCCCTGCATTAGCCCTTCCAAATATTGTTCAACAATAGAAAATGAACATTAAATCAAAAATACCTTTGCGATTGTCTTTCATCATGACATCTCCTTGTTTGCATCAACATCCTGCATACATATTGACGCATCTCCAAAAAGATATACAACGTCAAGGGTTTCTTTCTTTTTCAGACTTTATCATGATCTTCATATCTCTCTCATGGAGATATCATAGTCAAATCTTCTAGTAGTCCTTGGATGTTGATTGCCTTTTCCATAGTTGCATTTTTCATGATCTCTTCCTTTCTTTATTCACACATTTCCTCCCAGGAACTTTCAATCATAGTTCCTTAAACTTTGTCAACCACCTCATATTTCATATGAGGACATATTATGTTGATTACATCTTGTCAATGTGTGGATCATGCCTTCCTGCATCCTTCCAAAGGTGGAGATCCTTTTATTTTGATCATCCTCTCGAGGTAGAGCATTCATTCATGATATTTGCAACCATATGACATGTCTTATATGCATACATACCTCGTTTCTTTTTTATTTTTTTTAGGTCATCTAGACTTCCTTCAACAGCTTCCTTGACTAAAAGAGCTCCAATCATCTTAACCTGCTTCGTATCTTATGACATCATACCTTTATTCCATGAATCCCATACAAGGTGGAATTCTCAAAACACTTGCTCCTTTCAATAGGTGAACCTTCCAGTGAAGATTCCAACAAAGGATCTTGATTATCCTCATCCGGCAAATGCTCCTGTTGAATGATGTATAATGAGCCTTTTATACCAAATGGCTTTCTTCTTTCCATAGGTGCTACTTATGCTTCTAATGAGGTTACCAAGAGCTACATATTTCTCTAGGTGGCTACCATAAACTTCTATTTCAGCTATCTTTCATGTCATGAGCTCTTGCTTTCAATTGTATGCTTCTATGATGCCATGATGCATCCTGTCATGCTTCTTAGTACTTCCTATCATGATAGCTATACAACAAAACAACAGACACTTGTAAAAAACTAGGCGAGGAAGACTATCTCAATCATAGGAGAGATCTTTTACTTCCTCTTTCTTGGATTTCTTATTTTCAGCTTCCTCCACTTATTAGTGATATGGGCTTCTTTTCTTCCTCTTTTGTTGTTGTCCTTCTTGAGTTTAGGGCAATCTCCCTTGTAGTGCCCATATTCTTTATCCATAGCATTGAACCTTTGCCATGTTCTTCTTTCTTTTCTGAGGACCAAATTTCCCAAACTTCCCTTTTCTCTTTGCTATAGCAGCATATGCTTGAGTTTGCTCATTTGATCCTACATCAGATTTTACCTTCAATTTGGCCTCCTAAGATGGTAGTGATAACTTTGGCTTCTTCTGCAGCAGAGAACGCTAGTCTTCCTCACACATGTGAAAGGTATTTGCCCATAAACAAATCAGAATTACTTTGTCTTCTTCTCATGTTTTTCTTCACTTGATGGGAGGCTTCTTTTCTTGTGTTTCTCGCACTTTTTCTTCAATTTTAGATGCTTGATCGAGTGCCCTTCAAGTGAGGCCGAGTTCTCTATATATACACTAGTCTGCCCATGAAATAAGTCAACTTGTGTAAGTGTGTAGGTCGACATGCTCTTCTAGAATGATCTCCATCTTCTTTGAGGGCCGACTTGAAAATAGTACTTGTGACAAGGTCTTGGATGGTTTGTGACACAAATAAATTCTCTTAATATGTAAGATGCCCAAATGGGTCTTCAATCCATGACGCTGGCTCAATAGACTTTATGACTTGATGACTAAACCTAAAAGCTCATAATGGGATCTTTCTCTATAAAATAGAATTCCTTGAGCATGAAACCCATGACTCAAGTATAACATAAATAATTTTATTTTTATTCTTTACATCAATTACATAAAATCATGATTACACATGTCATTATGAAGACCGAACCTAGTTACATATTTCAACAACCCCGGCCTTTGTTTTTCCACCCTTCTTCATATGTTTTTTGCCTTTTATTGATTTTTCTTTCTCTAAATTGCTCGGGGCTCCAGGGAATGAGAGCATGATATGAATGATATGGCAATGGATACCCCCTTAGGTTATGGCATTTCATCACCGATTAGGGGTTGGGACAATCATGGGTTCCTTAATGATACAAGGGGGCTCACATAAGGGGCCCTAGGAACCAGGGTGATGGCCATAATGATAAGAGTAGAGCTCATGTTTGGCTTTTGCCCACATGCTAAATTTGTATGTTCCGACCATCTTTTGCATTTTCTTGATATTGTTTGATGAATAGATCTAACTAAAGAAAATAAAGAAGAAGATAATTAAAGATTCACAAGCGCTATCAAGGTTAAGGACAAGCAGATAAATAGTTGTTGCTTTACATTTTCTAACAGATGCAAGGGGAATAAAAGGTATAGGTATAAGGACATGTGATGGAAGAATAGTTGATGAACCATGTACAAGAAAGAGCTTCTTACAGCATCAATGGATAGGACAGCTAGCAACCCATGTAATCCAGTGGATGGTTACCTTTTATATGGACTTCAACAATGTTTATGTTTTGCAGGTACGAAATGAAAGTGAAGAAGATTGACGATAAGAAGACCAAAGATGAAGACAAAGTGAAAATTCAAAGAAGATGAAGATGGAAATGGGACCAATTCAAGGAGAGAGATGAAGAATGCATCATAAGCAGTGAAACATGAATCTCCAACCACTCACGATTAATCACGAGTCAAACTCTGCTCCTCCCTCAAACGATCCGATTCAACTCTGGGCAAGTCAAACTCACATTGACTAAGTTTGACTCGCGACTCACCGATTAATTGTGATTTAGGCAACTGAGGTGATTTTCAGCCCTCTACTCGATGAGCACGGGTTTTAACATTCAGGGTTGTTGCATTGTTTGCCATGTGTTTTAGTTAGGTTAAAAATTAAACGTCGGCCTGTAACTTACTTCTCACTACTCAGACCCAACAACTCATACGCTGAGAAGGTAATAGAGGCATGGTTTCAGTTTCAGTTTACTCTGTGTAATAAAGGCATAGTGTGTAGTGTGCTCTAGCGTTAGCTTCAGCGTGTGCTTTGTCAGAGATTTCAGTAGCAATCCATTATCATATCATTTCAACAACAATCAAAAGATTTCGGACACTGTTTTTTTACTGATTAGTATGCAGTATTTTATAAACTTTTAGAAGCAAATGCTTCTGGTTCTATGTAGTCACTGGTTAGGAGTCAAGACTCAGTACTTTGGATCATGTTTGGACTCCACATATATGAGATACTTATTCATTCATTATATTTTGGACATCTATTGATATTATGGATTGTTTGGACATGGCTTTATTGAATATCAAAGAAAAATGGTTTTTTTTTAAATTCATTATATGTGTATATCTTTATTTATTGAATTCACCGGTTTTTTCCCGATTTTTTCGCAATCCGATTAAAACTCTGCGCTCTTTTGCCTTGCTGATTTATTGCCAATTCCAAGCCTGGTAACATTGATCATAAGAACTTGTTAAAAGGAAATATGAAAAAATAACTCCTACTTGTGATGTTTAATGAATAAATAATATAATGAAGTATGTAAAGATGTAGACTAATTCTAGAAGTCTGAGTAAGATTGGGAGATGAGAAGAAACGAGAGATGTTAGGGATGAACATCGGTTGAGAGATTCATGGAGATATTGTGGAGATAATTATCCAGATGGTTTCAACCAAATATCTAATTAATACATGGTTAAAATGGCCACATATCATTGTATAAGGGACCATTTGTACAATAGCATATAACACGGGAATGATTGGTTGTTATAATTTCCCTTGAGGGGTATTTGCAGTATATTTCCTGGTCTTCCTTGCTTTGCTTAATGTAGATTGCATATACATATGTAGTTAATTTGTCGCTCCACACTCTGATACATCTTCCTATGTGTTTCCACTGATTGACAACAGATTCAGCCTTTTTTGCATAACACAAACTATCTTCCAATTCTTGTTATTTAAATTAAAACAAAAAAAGAACTAAGCAGAGAATGAATATGCGTTTAAAAAATTGATTGTGTGAATTGAAAAGAAAAGGCTCCACGGTGCATGTCATATACTTACATAGGTAAATAAATTATAAAGCCATGTGAGGAGGAAATTATTTAGATGCAATAGTTGTATAACTACTACATATTTGTTTGCAGCGAAAGATAACTGATTAAAAAGAATATGACAAAAGAAAGGTGGTCCAATTAGGAGAATGCAACATACAATGACTCAATAAGAAAGATCTGTCGGATGGAGCAAAATATTAGGTGTTAATAGTAGCAAATTAAGTATATGATGCTTGGTGGAGCGTGGAGAATGCATTAAAGGCATAGAGAGGGTACGCCAAGAGATGAGCAGTCTCACAAGGGTACAAATAATGCTTTCAAGTACCAAATAGAAAGGCTGGTAAGGCTATAATTATGGAGGCTCGCAATGGGGGAAATAGTGGCAGAAGGAAAGAATAAAGCATAGGAAACCAGTAGCAATAAGTTAACTCATATGCCCAACACATATCAACACTAATGACTTACGAAGTTTCCCCTCCTAACAATAGGTAAGTGTTAAAATTCATTTGTTTATAAGTTAAGTGTTCAACACAAGCTTAAATAATCTCCAGTATAAAGCCAACACAATTTCATTGATTTGCAACATTGATACTTACCAATTTTAATCAAATAGTTCCAAACCAATAGATCTCAACTCTTGCCATGCAAATTCAGTAGAGAGAAAGAACTCCTAAATGTAAGCCTTCAATTATGTTCAAGATATAAGTCAGTTTGGTACTGACCTCTGTAGGTGCCTGATATATTCCACCCTGAAAAAGGCCCCATAACATTTTCACTTCTTCCATCAAAGAAATGCTGCCATGATTTTAAACTCGAATCAGTTTATGTGTTTAACAATATACCATTCTAAATGTCCTTTACCATGTAAAAAATTTACATGCCTTCCAAACAAACAATACATGATGCTCTCTGATAACAATAAGGAAAACTAAACTAGTAAACAAAGGAACAAAAGTAAATAAATATAAAAACAACACGATACTCTTTGACCTACTCGCAACATAGTATTTGAAAATTATCAAAACATACGGTAGTAGTACACAATATGTCACTATACAATAGAAAAGACAAAAAGAGAGAGACCGGAAGATAGTGCCTCATCATGAACAAATAATGCAGATCTTGAAAAAGCCAAAATATTATTGTAATTTGTGATGAAACTAAGCAACAATAAACTGCTCTTGTTTTAGTGTCTGAGAAAGTAGAGGCTGCGTAATCGATAACAGGATGGGATCACCTTTGGTCGAATATGAAAAATATTCATAGTGAGCTATTTCAACATTTTTCATGAAAACAACAACTCTATGATTATATTAGCATAATGTGTTGGCCTTTTTGTAGACTCTATTAGCTAGGTCATCGAAAATATAACTGACTTAAACAATCCAAAAGACTAGGATCATTTTACTGCGTTACAGCCTATAGGCTATCATTAATTATAGGATAGCTATTAGAAATATACAAAAGATCCATGAATTTTCAACGCAGCAAAGACAAGATGCTCAAGAACCACAAAACCCCTAAAGGGAAGATGTTAGCCCCAACTTGGTCACTTTGTCATATTTTGGCTTATGGTCTATTTTCTCTTTAATAACTTATATGCAGTTGATGGAATTATCGTTTCCATACAATAATGTACTTTATGTGTAGGTTCAGGTTGTGAATTAAGTCTAAAGGTCATGTGACCCCTCATATTGTATCAAGATTGTCCCAATTTAAAGACTCTGCCTAAGAAGGTTGCATTTGGAGGATTTTGGTTTTGGTTGGTGCTTTGATGCATAGTAGTTTAAGGGTTATCATCTTGACGGCACCATCATTCCATGTGTTGGAGGCTTGCATGTTTGATCTTGATGGAGCACTAGCCTTGATGAGGGCCTTGCATACATGATTACATGTTTGATCAACCCCTAGTACATTATTGAGAGGGTAACTATCACAGGGCTAAACTTTTTGTTCCACTTGAGAGTCCCATACCACTAAAGAAGCTTAGTTGCCATGCAGCATCAGTTTGACATTGCTAGTTGGGCATGACCATCAACCACTTGTAGCACCCTGAATACACCTAACCAACATATTCTGACCAAAACCAAGACAAGCACCTTCAACGATGCAAAATGTCAATAGTGCTCATTTCATCATAGGCAATGTTGCATCATCACCACCCAACCATAGACAGCTTACTATCACCTCCCCTAAGCCAAGCATTCTTGAACAACCAAATGCCCAACATCAAACCATGTTGTCATCAATCTTAGGCCACACATGATAATCCATAAGATCATGTCTCTAGTTCACTAGACATTCACACACCTGTTGGAAACAATGCAATTACTAAGAGGGGGGTTGAATCAATAATTGTGTCTTTTAAGAATGACCAACTTTAAAAATTTTAACTTTCTTTTAACTTCTTCTTCATCTGAGCCTGAACTTGAGCATTCTTGGTCTTTTGTGGATTTCTTATCTGCTTTAAATGTTGCATCTCTTGATGTAGACTTTCCTATTGTAATTCTCATTTCATATGTTGTTAGAAAGCCAAGCAATTGATCAATTGTTAGAGTTTCAATGTTAGACATTTTTTCTATAGCTGATACTTTTAGTTTAAACTTGGAAACAAGGCAATTACTGAGAGGGGGGTGAATCAGTAATTGTGTATTTTAACAATGACCAACTTTAACAATTTTAACTATCTTTTAACTTCTTCTTTAACATTTAACAAAGTTATATAGGTTTTCAGCAATTAACCATGAATTCAAAGGCAAACACACAAGCAACACATGCAGACACCAGATATAAGTGGAAACCCATAAAGGGAGCAACCATGAAATTTTGTTGTGATGTAAATGCAAGCACCCACTCCCCTTTTATGTCAATTTTTGTAAGCTCCTACCTACAAAAGGCTTCAACCTCTCTTTTCTTTTACAAGTTACAGCTTGCTAGAAGCACCCACCCCAACTACTTACAAGGTCCAACCTGTTCTTTTTCAGGCTACTACCTGAAAGGAGACACCAATCCCCTAAAAGATTAAAATTTTATTTAGCTGGCTTACCTGGTCTTTAAATTCTGGATTCTTCCTTCTCTTTGACTCCGTTCTGTACTCTGTCTCTGCCCCTTTTATAGCTGTTTATCTCCTTTACTCCTCTATCTCAAATATGTTTCACTTATGCTCCTCTTCCTCAAGTCTTTCTGTTTTTCTCTTTCTTGCCACGCAATTCACGAACCATAGCTCTCAAAATTCTCCCCAAAGTCGTCGCCATTTCACATTTCCATTTACACAAAACAATCACTATTCCCTTACGCAGGGCTACATGACGCTTATCATCTCCAGCGCTAGCACCCAAATTGAGATGAGTGTTGTTGATAGATTTGATACACTGGTACCCCTTTCCCACATCAGCACTATGGATAAAAAGCACAGCCTCATTCAAATCATCAGGGTGGTAAGGACCTGAGGTGATATTATCCTTCTCTACATGTCCATGCCTCAATGTCTGGCCTGTAGCTTTGTTTACTAGGGAAAATGCAGGAAATCCTTAATCAACCTTTTCTTTCACACTCCATGAAGTATCCATGATCCATTGTTGGCTTGGCTCTGCCCAACTAGCCACTACATCTTCCAGATCATGTTTCTTTTTATGTTGACTATACTTGCCCAATTTATATGTGTAGTCCACTGTTGCCCTTCCCTCTGCTCATACTCTTCTCCAGAGTAAATTTCAACCTTAACAAAGGATGGAAGGTAAAACATTTGATGCTTCTTCTACAAAGCACAAAGCTGGCAATATACTCGACATGGCTCTTCTATATACATTGATCCAAAAAGTGTTGACAACTTGCTCCTTCAGTGGCTTAAAGATTTATACAAAAGACACTCTCTCAACGTCACTATCAGAATTTCCAAATTCCTTCCTTAAACCATGACTCTCTTCAACATTGTCTTATCCATTAGGTTATTGTTCAGTCATGGGATTTATGGGTTCTACTTCATTTGAAATCAAGACTGATTGTTGTGATGTCATCTTTGATGTCAAAGCAAGCCATGACTTCAGGTAATTCTCCTAACACCTTGATTATATGATTTTGTAGCTTGTAGTCTTTACGCCCATAGGCCAATACCCCTTACCTCTCCGACATTAAGGTTCAATGATGCAAAAAATTGTTGACTAATCCTCGAAAATATATTCATATTATCTATAGCAGAAGGCATTGTAGCAACATAGTTGAGATTGTCACAACTTCCATAAATTTGGAAGGGTCACCTGCACCTTTCTTTATTTTCATCACCTTAAGCATGAATGTATGAACTTGAATAGAGACATCTTACAAACTCAATGAAGCTTCCCAGTTCAGATTCATATGAAAGTGCTAAACATCTGCAAGATTGTTGAACCGTACACCCCAATTCACTTCAACACCTATGGACTTATGCTCCTAAGCAGTTTGAACCTAGCAATGGTCAATCCTTCTGTTGTAATGCCGTAACATGTTGCCCATCTTGAAACCAAATACTTTGCAGAGCTTCCTTTAAAATCCTCTGCAACTGGTTACAATGGTAAAAAATTGACAATTCATTGGTACTTCACCAATTGGAATGTCAACTAAAAATTGATCTAGCTCATTGAGTCAAATATGATATTCACCATTGGGCTTAGCTCACTTTGTAACCATTCAAGCCATCAGTAAATCTCCAGGCCAATATTCACATTTTGAAGGGACTAACTGCAAATTCAAAGGGCTTCAAGATATCTAGAAGAACTGTTGCAGCCAAGAATTGTTAACAGCATCTTTTTCCAAGCCAAAATTCAATTTATTGACTGGTTGAAAAGCTTGTTCATAGTTCATTTGATCAAGAGGAAATGAGGACAAATTCTGCAAAATTTGCCTTACTATGGAGCAATTGTATTAAAGCAGCACTCACACCACTTTTCTCATCAATGAAGTTATCTTGAAACCATTTTTGACATTAATAGTCTCTGCCATACAAACCTTTGACATCAATGACAACTCTTCCAACAACACCTTCGATGCACTCATAAACATTGTTTCCTTGCCACGGCTAGCAAACATTGCCAATACCCCTTACCTCTCTGACATTCAGGTTCAATGATGCAAAAAATTATTGACTAATCCTCGAAAATATATCCATATTATCTATTGTAGAAGGCATTGTAGCAACATGGTTGAGATTGTCACAACTTCCATAAATTTGGAAGGGTCACCTGCACCTTTCTTTATTTTCTTCACCTTAAGCATGAATGTATGACCTTGAATAGAGACATCTTACAAACTCAATGAAGCCTCCCAGTTCAGATTCAGATGAAAGTGCTAAACATCTGCAAGATTGTTGAACCGTACACCCCAATTCACTTCAACACCTATGGACTTACGCTCCTAAGCAGTTTGAACCTAGCAATGGTCAATCCCTCTGTTGTAATGCCTTAACATATTACCCATCTTGAAACCAAATACTTTGCAGAGCTTCCTTTAAAATCCTCTGCAACTGGTTGCAATGGTAAAAAAATTGACAATTCATTGGTACTTCACCAATTGGAATGTCAACTAAAAATTGATCTAGCTCATTGAGTCAAATATGATATTCACCATTGGGCTTAGCTCACTTTGTAACCATTCAAGCCATCAGTAAATCTCCAGGCCAATATTCACATTTTGAAGGGACTGACTGCAAATTCTGTTAGGATATTCCGACACATAGGAAATAGTTAAGTTCAACTTGGTCTAGTATAGAGTTAGGTATAGAGTTAGGTAAAGTGTGTTTCTTTACCGTTGTACATTTTGTAACTTACAATCCGACGGTCACGATATGTAGTGATCTGACGGTTCATTCTCTCCTCGGTATTACCGACACTTGATCCGTGGCTTGACATCCGATTGGTCCATGAATTCTATTTAAAGCGCATGGAGGGTCATTTGTAGGTTAACCGTGCATGAGAGAAGCTTATGTAAATTTTCATTCTTTATTAATAAATTGCCTGTAGTATCCACGTTGGCGCAGGCCGTGGACTGTTTCCCTCTCTGAGGGTTTTAACCATGTCAAAATACTGGTGTATTGATCTGTGATCTGTTTGTGAGCGGTGTCCTTCTGGTGTTCTTTCTGAGGAACTTACCCTGTAAATTCCTATAAAAACAGATTTAAATGTGTGCACTCGGCAAAATTGGCATCTTTAAGGTCATCTTTTGGCAAATTTCGAGGAAGATAATATGAAATTCATATGATTACCATGACAGGTTAGATTGACTAATAATGATTGAATTAAGTTTATCATAGTCCATCATACATCTCATAGGATAATGGGATCATGAAGCTTTTATATCCTCAAATCCTTACCATAGAAATTTCAAAAGAAAATCTTAGAAGGAAATCTCGAAATGAAGAAAAGTGGCTTTGAGGAAATTGATACCAAGTGCAACTTTAATTGGATTTAATTAAGACATTATTCAAAATGGGCAGAGCAGAGATATCGCTATAAGAAATTTCAAAAAGGAAAGCAAAAATTGAAATTTTCTGATAAGGAAAAATGTTTCCACTGAACATGTATGAGAAGGCTCATTGCTTTGTTTTATTTTTTTAGTCTACAGAACTAATGCAAATAAATTAACTACATAAAACAAGCTAACTAAATTAATTTTGCTCCTATTCTAACCATATACATGAAAATGGCTAGGTATAGTCATATTTCCAGTGTAGCCATTTTCTCATTTTTATTCCCGCGTTTATGTACAGTTCAACTATTAGTAATAAGAATAAAAATCTAACTAAACTAAGAAAAATAAATCTGAAATAAGAATGTACAGTTATTGTTAGCAACTTAATTAAAATCTCTTTCTCATGAAATTTCGTTTCCAATTCAATACTAATTGGATCACAAAAATCTGGATGGATTTCCATTAAGGATGGGGAAATGTTCAAGGAAAGAGATAACAGGCCGAATTGTGTATATGAGTTTTCAAATTCAAATGCCTGGAAAGAATTGTTAGTATTATGTACAAATGTTAAATTATTGGCAATTTTCCTTGAAGGAAAAACTTCCAAATAATCTTCAAATGAGTCAATGAAAAATGAATGGAAGTCTGTCAAATGACATGGAAAATTATTAATTGAATTGAATAGCTGGCCAAATTGCAAAAATACACTCTCTTGTTGATATTGCCTTTGAAAAAATAGAAGCTTCTGATGAAACATTAGTATTGATTTAAATTGGAATATTAATATCTTTTGATGCTGATGATTATAATATGAAACTTGAATTTCCCAATTGGGCAATACATCAATTGAGTGTTTGATAATAAGGCGCTCAATATGCCAGCGAAAAGTGTGAAAATTTTGCAAAATAAAATTAGAAAATAAATCTAAATTTAAACAAAATAACCGAAGAAATAAAAATAAAATGAAATCACTATTTTTACAACTAATGTTACAGCACAATTGGGATTGTTTTGAAACGATTTCATTTTCACAAGGAATGGCCAGAATTATAGAATTTGAATAATTTTGAATTCCAACTTGTGAATTAGAAAACGAATCATGATTATGAGTAGGAATGGAAGTTTGATCCTCATATGAATCATAAATTGGAATGCTTTCTTGAATGGTGAAATCATGAAGATAATTAGCTACTCTAAAATGAGGATTAGTTGAGGTAATTCCTAAATTGAAGCATTCCTCATTTTCAGATGTTATTTGAATTTTCTCATGAGGATTCTCTTGAGAGGAATAGAAATCAACATCCTCAATGTCAGAGTAATTATCATAAATGACTTCACCATATTCTCTACAATTCCCTTCAATCTCATCCAATATATCGAAACAAGGAGGAACAAGAAAAATCATGTTTATTAATGGCAAAAGAATGATCACTAATTGCTTCTCTATCTTGATAAAAATTTAATGGTAATTCATTTAGATCAGCTTCTTTAATTTATGAAATATCATTAATACGAAGAGGAAAAATATTACCATCATTGAAAATATCGGGATAAAGGGAAAAGTGTGAACCTGAAACAATGCATTTAAAACTGTCTTTATTTGAGAGCTCTTGTACATTATGCTCATTGTAAATTTCAGATTGCAGATCATTCCTTTGCGTGCATATGCTTTCTTGAAGAACGCTTCTTTGCTGCTCTAATTTCGGCATTTGTTCATCATGGAGAAATTCAGAAATTTGTACAGCAGTTTGCATTTTATTTGTTTTGATTGCTGCTTGTACTTGCTGATTTGCGATTTGATTTTCCGAATTTACTTCAAAGTAGCTTTTTGATTTCAAGGCGGATTTTTCTCTAAAATTGCTATTGTTGTCTTCTTGCATTTGAATGGAAATATTTTCCAAGCTTTGTGAAACTGCTTCATCACCATTTATTTGCACATCCGTGTTGGGATTTTCATTTATGTTGGAAGGGGATGAAACAAAACTTGAACTAATTTCATATGGATTGGGAATGGGAGGCAAAGAACAAACATATTCAAACCAATCTAATGATTCTTCTTTCGTAGGTTTATCTTCGTCTTTAAATCTTAAGCAATTCAAATGAAATCGAATATTAAAATCATTAACAGACTCATTTTCAAACCTACGTAGATATTCAATTTCTTCACATACCTTTTCATAATCGTAGTCGTCAAATTTAGCAATGAAAATTGTAACAAATTGATCCCAGCTGTGGATTGAGGCAACTGGAAGAGTTTTGCACCAACTTCTGGCTTTTGCCGCAAATGTGAGAGTAAAAATCCTACATAAAATGCCTTCATCAATTCCTTGAAAATTGTAATTTGAAATATTTTGAAGAAATTGAAAGACATGGTTAAAGGCAGAGGAATTTCCCTTACCATTAAACTTTACCTGAGACAAGAGTCTTACCACTTCAGGTGGAGTATTGGAGGATGCACGTCCATGGACACAACTCCAAATTGGAAGCTTAAGAGGAGTCATTGCAATAAATATAATATTAAAATTGAAAAGACTCCAATAGACAAATTTCTCAGCCCTCCTTCTAGCGCCAAAAATGTTGATGCCTCGAAAATCGCTGCAACAACATTGGGGGATAACCACCCGGTCCGGACCTTAAAAGTAGTTCCTTTTCTGTTTGGTGTGGTGGCTCCGACTGTTCATCTAGGTCTAGTTACCTTCTCCCTATTGCTATTGGTTTATAATGTATCTTTAACTACCGATAGACAGGGACATCAGATCATTTCTTCTTGCTGATCAAGCAAGAGAATGACCCTTAAGCTGATTTAGGTTCAGCCAAACCACAACTAAAATTTTGCCTCTTTGAGGAGAGGACTTAAAAGAATGTAGATTTACTCTAAATGCAAGTTTATTCTATGATACAAGTAAAAGAAACTAATCTAAATTCTATCTTAATTAGGCAGATATAGATCTAACCCAACTAAGAGCAAGATAATTAAAATATTGGGATCTAAATATGTCTTGTTTTATAATGAATATCAAGTTAATGAAGTAATTCAATTAACTGATATTATGGTTACCAAAACACATTCTATTGAGACCTTAAAATTGAAATAATAAATCAACAACATTTAGGAAGTAGTTCACAAAATGATATTGAGTATTAAATCAATAAATCCAATAATTGAATAATGATATGTGGAAATAGTTCACAACATATTATCATTCAATAAAATCAGTTTCATAAGACAGATTTCAGAGTAATTAGTTACTCAAAAATGAGAAATTAATCCATAAAAAACAGAGATACATAATAACAAGATTGTGACAAATTACCCAAATTGACAATAGTGCACAAACATGAATAAAATGACACATTCCTATCATCATAAAATTAAAACTGATATTTGAAACAATAGTATTAGAAATACCAATTTATTGCATCCATTCCTCTGTCCTTGGTCTCCAACAGCCCTTTACATTGCTTGAATTGGTACCTTTAAAACTAGAGCCACAATAGTGCAAGCTTTGTTCTTCATGCATAATTCAATATACAAAGGGAAAATCCTCAATAATCCCCAGATCTGAGATTTTTCACTTCTCTCTCCTACAACTCTAAATTCCAATTACAATAGTGCTTTTAGAAGCTCTAAAATTGCAGAGGAGAGCAGCCCTTATTCCATTCTGCAATATGTTATTTATAATCTTTGTAAAAGAATGTTTAAAGAGGAGAGTTTGTTCAAAAGAATTCTGCTAAATCCACTTTTAATTGCTCCTAATTCTGATCTTCAATTGCTGGAGCCTTCTCATTGATTGAGATTCTTTTTCCATATTTCTTCCACTGTTTTCCTGCAAAAGAAATCAAAATAATTTAAAATGCCATCAAAATATCATTTCTGGCAATTAAATCAAACCCAATCAAATTCTATTTAAATAAATAATTAAAAACAAAATATAAGTTACGTATTGATGCTTGGAATGATTTGATTGGCAAAGGATATCATTGGCCAATGGATCTGCAATTAGAAGAGGCTTTGGACAAATGAAATTGAAAACAATGACTCAGAAAATTGATTTTGTTTCCAAAATTCGGAGCCTGATCTTCTGCCTGATTTTTGGTCCAATAAATGATCAAATCTGTTGGTGAAACCTCCTCCAAAATGTTCTCCTTGATTTTCTCTTTCCAATGAGCCGTCCTGGGCCTCATTTGGCCAAGTAGAACTCAAGTTATGAGCTTCCAAAGTTGATGGGCCAAATCTGATATAAATCTGGAAATTCTGTTGCTGGGCTAAAAATGAGCATTTGAATTAAAAATTAAATCCTGAATTAGAATTCTAATTAATTGTTAATTATAAACTAAACTAATTATTAATAACCTATTTATTAATCTAACTAACTATTTATAAACAAATTAAATCTAATTAAAAACTAATTCTAAATAATATAACTAATTAATATTAATCTAAATGATATTTAAATTTAAATTAAATGAATTAATTAACTGTTTATAAATTAATTAATATGATTAATTTAAAATTTATTAATTAAATACTACATATTAATTTAAATAATATAATATATTACATTTTAGAATATATAATACATTACATATTACATATTAATATATATTAAGTAATATAAAAATTATATACTAACCATTGTCACCATATCTAATATATAAAAATATTTAAAACTAACCATTACCACCATACGTAAGATTTTAAAGGAACAAGTCATTTGAATAAATCATATAAGACTTTGTTTTGTTCCATTTTGCTATCGGCACATACCTTATCGGCATGTCGCATCGGGTAGCTTATGAGGTTTTTAAAACATGTCAAGTCAAATTCCCCGATGCGATATCGCATCGGGGAATCATGGTTATCGGGATTTTTAAAATATTTCACATAAAACTTCTGATGCGAAGTCCCGACGCGATTAAAATAATTTTATTATATGTTTTTTTTTGTTTTTAAATTTAAATTTAATTAAATTAATTATATTTTAATATATTAATTAATTTAATTAATTAAAATTTAATTTTAAACATAAATTTTATTTTGGTTTTATTTCTACGAATATAAGTTTGTAAACTACAGCCACTTGAATGTTTGGATTTTTTAAGATTAGGATTCGATTTGGAAATTGGAGTGAATTTCTTAACAATCCTGATAATTAATGATTTGGCTGCATAATGAAAAATGTTAGTAAAACTCTCCACGAGTTAATATTTAAACTAAATGCATTATTGAACTAATTTATTTACAAAATGTGATATTGTACATTTATGCATTTTTAACCCAGGCTAGATAAATGATGAGACTTCAAAGGAGTGTCGTTTTCAAACCAGTTGACCAAACGAGGCGAAACAAGCGTTGATGGGAAGCTTATAAAAAATCGATTCTAACAAAGCAATCAAAACAAGAATCCAACGAAAACTAAAAATTAACAAAAGCGTAGGACAATCAACTAAGATAAAAATCCAAAAAGGTGCCTAGCCCAAATTTTATAGAAAGAGTCCCCATTATTTAAAGTGAAGAAGTAAAAAATGGGGGGTTGTGTTTTTACCACAACAAGAAGTTGTAAGGTTTTCCAATTCTTTGGAAGCTTCATCCATAAGAGGACAAAGGTGAATGGGATGATTACCTTCACACAACTTACAAGGAAATTTGACTTTTTCCTTTTTCCCAATGAGCTTTATTGTTACTAGTTGAGGGTTTGTCACTAGCATGATCGACAAAGGTTGATGACAAAGGTCGATGTGAACCTGTAGACCACACTCCTAAGACCTGGGGAATACTAAGATAATTCCAAAGAAGGTGGTCACCCTTACATAACATGCAAGGGAATTTTACTTTTTGAGGTTTGTTGCAAGATTTTTCTTCAATAGTTGCATCTGTAGCAATGAGTACTTGGTTTCCCCCTTGCTTATTTTGCTTCTTCTTCTTCATCCTCTTCTTCTTCTTCTTAACTTCCTTGTTACTAGAGTCCAGAATTTCACCAGGTGAAGAGGAAGAACGAGGTGAAAAAATAGGCGAAGAAGGTGAGGGGTCAAATTTAGGATCAACATGAGGTTGAAGTTGTTCAGGTGGAGGAGAATTCAGTTGAAAAGCAGTTTGGACACTCGGAACCACTGAGGTTGAAAATAACCAAACTGGTAGACCAATGGTCAATCCATGAAGGGACAATGTCGCCATATAGGGAGCACCAGTATTTCCAAAAGAAGGAAAAGTAATAGGATTCCAATCAAAGGGGTTTCCTTGACTGGTAGACTCAGGAAATGTTGCCATGGTATCAACAAAAGATCTATTAAGGAGTATTTCCACAGAAGGATGTTTGTTCCGAGATCAATTAATTTTAGAATTTGAAATAAAAACTTTTCCTTTTCATGTTTTAAGAGTCAAGAAAAGGATGAAAAGGTGACTCTAGTCACTTTCGTTAGTTTAGTGAGTTTGAAACGACAAGTAATCGATGATATTTTCAAGTTTAAGGAGTCAGAAAAGTTTGAAATGACTACTCATAATACTCTAGGCAAAAAGGATTACCAAGTAACCATGAACTAAAATATACACCTCAACAAATAAATTTACCAAGGACTTGACGTACATGTAGGGAATCTCCCTGAATGTTGTGTTCAGAGTATCACATTTACAAGTTAGCAGACTCGGCTTCCTATGGGTAAAGGTTTGCAACCTATGAGGGTCTCCCTTTATATACTCAACGGTACAGGGAGAACAAGTACTTGCTAGCACTGTCTAATGCAAAGGGCAGATGGTAATTGCTAAGTTTTAAAGACGTCGGAACAAATCTCTAGCCTAGACCACTAAGTATGAAGTGTTAATTTTCTGTTGGGTCCCTATAATACTAGTGATTACCCCATTACTATTGTAGTTGTACCCCCTTATTAATATTGTTGTGCCCCTATTGTCCCCATATTGTTATTACTGGGCCCCATAGAATCCCTCTATTGTTATTTTTGTGGCTTTATATTATTATTATTAGTTCGGTTGGGTTATATTGTGACTCCTTAGACTCCTATATATAGAAAGGAGGTTTTATCATTTGAATCATCCAAGAATTGTTCATTTATGTAATGTAAAGGCGGTTTCCCCCTCGAAGAGGCTGAATTCTAAGGCGTTGATCTATCTTTTCTTGAGCTGGTTTCATAACATTTGGTATCAGAGCTTTGGATTATAGGGTTTCGCTGCTCCAGATAGGTCATCGTGGCATTTTCACTATAACTTTGTTTCTACGATGTTTCAGAAGCTCAAAAAAAAACCCATTTGGGAAAACATCGCACTGAATCTCAGGTCCAAATTTCAGATCTTTTCGCACTACATTTTGGGAGATATGAACTGAGGAATTTGGTCCTTTTGCAAAATCCTGAATTACATTCAAAATAGGTGACCTAGGGAAAATTGTCATACCTTTCGCTCTGAGCATCAGATTGAAATTTCGTAAGAAGGTACAGAAAGAGGACGGACTGTAGTTTCTTGTATATATTTTTCAGTGCCAAAAGTCAAAACAGGGACACGTGGCACGTCGTACAAGTTCGCTCTACTGAATTAGTCTATAATCAAGTCACTGTGGGAGATTTGGCATAACTCTTCATTGGAAAATCCAATTGGGGTCCGACTAGTGGCATTAGAAAGAGGACACAGAGGGCTACTGCAGGTCACAATTTCAAAATTGGATGATCCAAAATTATAGAGATACATCAAGGCAATATCGACCTCGTACAAAGTGAAAAAAGGTGTGTATATTTTTTAAATGTTTGGTTAAGCTTGGTTTGAAAAATTATTTTGAAGGAATTCAAGGGCATAGTGAAGCATTATTATCAGTAATTGATGCCTCGAAGAAACAAAATGGAAACACCTAGTAGGCATCTGAAAGCTGTAGCATGACTCATGAAGAAGAGGAAGAAATGCAACATGATATATCAAAATTACAAGACCAAGTGCAACAAGTGTCACTTGCACAAAAAGGTGTAGAAGCTAAGATGAATGACGTGGAAGCTAAGATGGATGATTTGAAGATAGATTTGAAGACAGACATGGAAGAATTGAAGATAAATATGAATAAGTTGCTATGAGAAAGGGTCACTAAGGGTGAAAGGGTAGTAAAGGAAACTCATGATGCGAACAAAAGAAATGTTAGTCATGATTCCATAGACTCTAATGTTGGATCGAAGACCCACCATATTCCAAAAATCGATATGAGGAAGTTTGATGGCAAGAATCCCACAACATGGATATTACAGATGGAGCAATTTTTCAATCTCAATAATGTGCAACACAAAAAGGTACGTATGGAACTTTATATTTGAACCAAATTCAAGTTTTGTATGGTATCAATGGCTTTGCTCTCGTAAACAATTTATCACTTGGGCTATTTTTACGGAAGAATTGGTAGCACATTATGAGGATACAAAAAGCAACACTTTTTTTAGCCAATTGATAAGTCTCAAACAAAAGGGTTCAATAATGGAGCACATTGAGGAGTTCCAAAATTGAACATAAGGG